>JAOEHI010010221.1:0-67608 GCA_025447815.1 Percopsis transmontana
CTGGGCCTTTTGCCACTCGGCCGCCGCGGTGGTGGTGCGGGGTGGGGTCTTTGGACAAAATAACCCATGGTTTTTCCAATGCCCCCCCCCCCCCCCTTTCCCCCACTCAGTTTCGCTCAGTTTGTTTTGGGAATCCCCTACAACATGGACCTGACCCAATCCAACCGCCACCTATTGTCTCAACCCTTACAGACACACACCTGTCCTAAGACACATGTAAACAGGGCAACCTGGCTAGCAGCTTTCTCCAGGCAACCTGATCCATGGGGTTTTGAAACCGTCTGAGGATCGCCATGGATTTTTCACTGGACGTTTTCCAGGTGTATTCCAGGTATGAATTAATCATCCTCGACCAGCATTTCTCCCCCTCCTCCCCCCTTATACGAGCATTAAACGAGGGAAAACAATGCTCAAGTCAATAAAGGAGCCCATTCAGCCTTCATGAAAAGAAAATCACTGTTTTTTATGAAGTTCCTTCTTGGCCAGACCCTGAAAGCCGCCCTCTGGGGCAGACAAACGTCTGAGGTCAAGCATGTCATTTCAGAGGTTGGCTGCTGTCCATCCATATTTCCCTACATCACATATCCTACATTACGCCACTTATATGATTTCAAATTATTTGTAATTTTTACATTTACATTTTAAAATAGCATGACGACAGCAAAGCAAAAGGTCAGACGCGTTGTTACCAGAGCACACCGATTATTTCACAAGACCGCCTATGCTACCCTACAATCAGCAGCACTCATCACACAATCACACCATTTCCATGTGTGAATAACAAGCAACATATACCAAGGTAGGTAGAACATGGTAAAGAGCCACCTCTAAACCCCCTAAAGCAGTGTTTCTCAACTAGTGGGTCCCGACCCAAAAGTGAGCTGGTGTGGCGTGGGTCGTGGACATGTGCTTCGCCTCTGTCAAAAAGACTAACTTTTATTTTTTATTTTTACGTTTACTGAACTTTCTATGGTGAGCTTTTATTTTGAAAGCTGGGTAGGTGTTTTGAACAGTGTATATAGACATTGGAAATGAAATAATTTTTTTGTGTCGTGACTTAATGACCAAGGACAAATGTGGGTCCTGAGGTTAGACCAGTTGAGAACCACTGCCCTAAAGGTTAGTTTTATAAACTAAAAATAGTCGCCTCTGCACCTCTACCCCCAAATCACTTGATAATTTACAGATATTAAACCAAGGTGTGCCACTTGGTGGGAGAGTGTGCCGTCATAACACACATCTCTATATTCTGCTCTGGTTCAAAGCTCATTATTTTATGTTCTCTCAAGACAAGCACAATTTCTCTAACCACAAAGGACGGGCTGAATTTATACAGGTGGAGAACAATCAATGCTTGAGTAGAGACAATGAAAGGATAGTCTTTCAGAGGCAAACATGTGGGAAGTAATCACTGCAGAACTATTTTAACCCAGGCTGGGTTTCACAAACATCTACTGACTTGTTATTTCTGAGAGGCAGATAGTTTTGTTTAACTTTAAGTATATTTGTCTTACCGGTAATGCCTAGACTCAACATTGGTGAGTGGGTACTCCTATTTTGGGCCCAAATTGTCTTAAAAACAACAGGAAACAGAGGGTGTCTGATAGAGCCGATAGTTTCCACACCACTCTCACTTGTCAAAATGGAGCAATTATGAACCACCTCTATTATAGTAAGTACAGAAGTAAGTACAGAAAGTACAAACTTGCCCAATAAAGACAGTTAAACAATGGTCCCAGCAAGTGACCAAAGTGGCTGTGTTGTCTAGTGTCTCTATTACTAAAGAAAGACTGTACCTTGTTCTTGGCCTGTACCCCCACAAAGCTAAAACAATGTTAGGGAGCCACTTAGAAACTGGTTACCTTAAACGTATAGTTGGCCTCTTCCATATTATATATAGCAGAAAACTCAACTGCAGAGGCACAGCTCCAACAGCAGTGGCAGTTCAAACTACTCGTCGAGGATACTGTTGAACAATATCAACAACATAGACATTGAGCAGTCTGCAGCTATCATAAAGGGGTGGGTCAGTAAAAACATATGCAGCTATATTCAAAAGAGCTATAAAAACAACTAGCAATGACAAACATGGGAATTTTCTCTATGTTGAAAAATGTCGTAAATATTACCAGGCAGTAAGCATATATGGTCTGTGTGTGTAAAATGTATGGACTAATGTATGGATGTATGGATCTAATAACACCTAAACTAGAATCCACAAAACAAGACTCGATTCCACTCAAGGTTTCAGCTGCCCTGTTTTAGCTGACATCAGTCATCGGATGATGACAAACATGCAGACCTGAGGGAATTCCCCCACCTGTCATACATTCAAATGAACATAAATCAACATTGTCTGTCAGCAAGCCTTCTAAAACATAGTATAATATAGCCTAGTTATAGGTGTGAGAAGCAACAATATATTCGAGAAAACTGTATTCCATAGTCTTATTTGAGTTATCATAATTTGTGATGTTGTAAAATTGTAAAATTCTAGTTTTTCCCAGTTGTTTGGTCAGTTGTTTTGTCTGAAGGGACCTGATAGGGATGCATCAATTTTAAAAATCGGTCTAACAAATTCATTTACCCAAAATTCCTCTTATCTCATTTCTGGATTGTAACAAACCATCTCTGACACATCCACTCCCTGTCAGACAGCCAATCAAATAAGGGCATGTTAAAAAGTGCAACCAACTAAAATGCTCAACTGGAAGTTCAAAACGGAATGTTCAGCTTTAAGGGAGAAAAGTCTGTCCAAACTAACATCTGAAAATGGGATGACAGAGAGCCTTTGACACTCGGATATGTGAAAATAGGATATTTATGTTTTTTTTTTTTACATAATCTTAATAGAATCCTTAGGATGCAACAGATAGAGGTAGCAAAGATACAGTCATCTCCGCCTTCTGGAAAACAAAGACTACAATGACCCAGATCGTACAGTGGGCATAGGCTCTAGAGACATCTTGCCGTCAACACAGCCAAGCCAAACGCAGCTCCGGGGCACAGGTTTCCAAAGCAGACAAAAGAGTTCCAACTGAAATGCACAGAAAAGTGCATGTTAAACACACAGCCTGCAGACTGCCACTCTTGTTTTCCTGCAGGGCCTTCCCTCTGTCACGTCCCTTTGATATGTGGCACAACCTGCCACCTTCGGGGGCCAAGGCAGACTCAAGGGGAATGTTAAATATTACATCCTTAGATGAAATTCTTGATATAAATAATTAATTAATCCCCAACCTGCCACCTTCCGGTGTGATAACCGACCAGCACAAACGTGCTCTCATTCAGAACACTTTTGACCATCAGAAGCTTATTTGAAGCAGTTTGGTGGCTGCTAAGCACAAGATCTATTATGGTCTATTATGGTGCTTGCCTCTTTCTTTGTTGAGCATGCAGCATTTCAACAGCCACTGAAGGAAAGCTAAATGCTAAGAAAATGCATAGGCTATATTGCATGATGTTAACCTCCTACATTTCATTCTGAATGCGGGCATAGCAGAGATAGGCTATCTTCGCATTTCTCTGAATGTGTGCAGGTAAAGGTAGTGTCTCCTCATTAACACCTTATACTATCTATCTGTCATGTAGCTCTTTTGACAGGGGTGCTGATATTTGGGGGCCTGTCCAGTTATGCCTGGGGGCCTAAACACATTAACTCAATAGTTTTTTGTCCCATGACATGTGTCTGGCCTATTCTCCTGCAGGAATATAGGCCTAATGACTGAACGAGACAGCATAACAGCTCTGTAATCCATACTAGGGACTACAGACAGATAGAGGCCTACAATTTAATCGTTTATAAAATATCCTATGCTTTTTTGTACACGAGATTAACACTGCGTTAGTCATATATACTATTTTTTCCTTGAATAATGAGGATCCCTTTACCGGAAGGCAGCTGCAGTGCCTGTGTCACTGCAGTTGACAGGGCGGGCAGATATGGGCGGGCAGTACCGACGTCGGGAGGTGTGACAGTAGATCGTGTCTCATTGGCCTGACAAACAACCCGAACATCAAATCAGGGTGGTTCATAAGTGATGCCGTGTTGATCTTGGCCGATTACAGATCGCTGCGCATCTAGGGCAATGGGGATTTAATGGTGAACCACAGAATTAGACCTACCCATCCCCCGTTGTCTTGAATCCAGATGTTAAGAGGTCCATTTAGATACTCCGTCATCCACTCTGCTATGTGGTCCACCTGCGACGTCATCTCCTTGCTTGCGCACTCCACGCACACAGTGCCTCCGAACTCAAAGAAAGCGATAATCCGCCCCCAGTTCACACCGTCCCTGAACAGTTCGTCTATAACGTCGGTAAACCTTCTCTGCGCTGTGGTGGACGTAATATACAATTGATGTGACATATCTATGAAGTCAGGCTGGTATTGTCTTTCAAGTTCATCACCAGCCTCACGAATAACCCTATGAATAGCTGCGTGTGGATCCGGTTGGGATACCCGTTTGGAAAGATGGGGGATGTTCTCCGGCCCGGCGTTGGCTCCACGACATCGTCTAACCAAAGTCGGTGGAGAGGCAACTACTGAGCTGTTATTAGCAGCATCTTCATCTCCTTCATCATCAAATTCCCACACATATCCACGCTTGGACAGTTTATGGCAAATGTACTTTTCCACAATAGTGCGGTTACACTCGCTCGCCATAGCAGCTTAAATTGGCACTTAATTCAGATAAGAGTTTAATATCTAAATAATACGCATCATCAAAAAATTCGTGTTCTGTACAATGTACATAACAGCCTATTTCAAATCCACTGCAATAGTAGAAAACAGGAATACAGGAATGCAACCCTTGATCGAGGGTAAATAGCACTGATATTTTCTATATATCAGTAAAAAATAAAAAATAAAGGATTCCTGTAGGAAAGGGCAAAAACACTGCAAAAGTCCAAAAATAAGATGTCCGTATTAGAACCGCTCCGCACAGTCTTCATTTATCGAAGCCTTGGTGAAGTAGCGACCTTCCTTTTGGCATACAAATCCAAGATACGGAAGAGGTCAGAAGAGTGTTCATCTAACCGTATGCACACAAACCTTGACGTGGCTGCGCTGCAAAGCATTAAAGACAGCCAAACTTGCACGTGCCCTGAACGGGCAATAAAGCCAACTGTTTTAACAGCGGTCGCGCGGAGGTGAGAGCCAGAAAAGGTCGGACTGGATTCCGTTCTCTCAATTTGCTACTCATATCCTCGTCTCCCTGCCTCACTCCCTTCGATACGTCATCTACGTAAAGTAATACGTTCGCTTGGAGACTCCAAGTGCTCAAGAATGGGAATAGAATTTACACTATAACAACACTTAAGGCTATCTGTTAAACATTCTATTTTGATATATTTAGAAAGCAGGTATATTTGATAAATTCAACAGCTTGTATGCCTATATATAGGTGGACTATAAAAATATAAGCTTTTAGTAGCTTTAGTGGTGAGGAGGCTGCCTGTCTAGCCTAGGTTACAAGATATCGTGGAACACGCCGTTCTGCAAGTTTAAAGTTGTCCAGCATCCCATTGTGGATGAATAGGCTACCCAGCCTTGTAGCACAACATTTCCCTAGTGTTCTTCTGAATCTCTAATTTATATTTCAGCGTCTAACAGTAGCCTATAGGCTACGCACCAATCTAGATATGGAGTATTATAGAGTGCGCTGGCACAAAGCCTCTCTAACATTTCAGCATTCCAAATAAATAACATTCCAGATAGCTGCTGCTCTGACAGTTAGCCTCATGGAAGATTAAAGTTGGCTTCTCAAACAGAATACTTAAGATCCCACTGCCTTCCCAAGGCCAAAAAAACAACAACCCCCCCCCCAAAAAAAACAAAACAAAAAAAACAAAACAAAAAAAAAAGCCTGCACATCAAATTTCAGAAAGATCCTATAAGTCTACTCACTCTTTAATTTAACGTACACTGCCTTCTCAAAAAGGTATTGTCATGGTTTCCTCAACTGAGTATCATATTTAGTCAGGTCAGTAAATAGTTATACAATTTTAACCCTGTACTCCACCACATTAGATTTGGTATGAAACATTGACAAAGAGGTTCAAGTTGTACAGACGGTCAGCTTTAATTTGAGTCTATTTACATTTACAAACCATGAACTGTGTAGGACAAACATTCCTTTTATACACTATTCCCCCATTTTAGGGCGCCAAAAATAATTTGAACGGTTGGATTCGGGTCAGGAAATTTGACTTGGCCAGTCCAGAACGTTCCACTTTTTGGCCCTGACAAACTCCTTTGGTTGCCTTAGCAGTATGTTTTGGGTCATCGTCCTACTGGTGAAGCACTGCCCAATGAGTTTTCAGGCATTTGGTTGGATCTGAAGGTGAAATGCTTTGGATGCTTTACATCACTCTGGTACAAGTTCATCTGTGTCTCATCTGACCATTCGACTTTATTCCAGAACTGTACAGGCTTTGTAATGCACATTTTTTTAGCAAACTATAACCTGGCCTTTCTGTTCTTGAGGCGTACCAGTGTTCTTCTTGCATCTTGTGATAAACCTTCTAAAGTTATGTTAGTGTAACAGTAGACTTTGACCAACCTAATGATTTACCTATGCCTCTGATGGTTTTATTCAGATTTTCAGCCTGATGATGGACTTTGTGGCATCAACACTTCTTTGGTCCTCATGTTGAAATACAACTGCAACAGACTCAAAATACAAAGGACACACATAGAATCACCTCTAGAACCTTTAGTAGTTCACTTGTACATGAGCAAATGATGCAACGACACACACCTCGCCAATAAACGACTGAAAAGCCAATTGTCCATTTACTTTTGGTCCCTTTAAATAGGGGGACTATGTATAAAAAGTAAAAAACAACTGCATGGTCCACTTAATTTGGATGTAAATACCTATAAACTACAGCTGTAAGTCTGTGTTTAAACATCATATTAATTCATTTCATATTCAATGTTTTTTAATACAGAGCCAGAGAAAAAGTGTACACTTGCTGACATGAAGTAGCTACAAGTTTACCTTAGAGTGAAAATTAGTGTAAGTGCCTATGGTCACAATACTGTTTTATGCAGTTAATTGTAAGATTAAACAATTGACCTAGATGTTGTGGAGGCCTACACAAAGGGGGTTGTCTTGGTCTGAGTTCACACACTAGTCTAGGAAATGTCTCCTCTGGCATGGTTTTCTGCCCAGGTGTCATGGCCTTGCAGCAGGGCGATTCTGTGGCGTGATGTGAAGGGTGTAAGTTGCTTAGCCTCGAAGCTCAAAATTTGAGCGTTGCTTCCGAAAGATCATCTTGGTAACATCCTGTATCTGCTCCCACCCGTTTGCCATCAATAAACCTTAACCGACTCAGTTAATCTCCAAGTCTTTCGTTGCTCCAGACATAATTACCACAACAATATAAGATGAATATATTATCAAAATAAAGAGTCTTTTCCCTAGGGTTTTAATTTTATTTACCATGTAAGAAAATAAGACAACAAAATGTTCCACTTCTCACATTTTCTTCCAATGGCACACAAGGTGAAATTCTAACAAGTTTGGCAAAAAAAGTGAAAGCAAGAAAACAAGTAGTTGAAAACAGAAGCAGAGTGCATTATAACACTCATATTCATTACTTATAAACTTTAAATATTTGAGGATGATGCCATTAAATGGGGGGAGACTAACATGAGCATTAGAAAAATGATACATCTTATGTTTGTTTAAACATGTGAGCATAGGCTTGTCTTGCATAGCTTAAAAGTGTTAAAACAAACCACCTTTTACATGAGCTACATGTTCTATGTGTTGCTATATGTCGCTACCTCAACGTCTAAAGGTGATTCTGAAAGCAATATTTGTACATAAAGGAAAAGCTATTAAGTGCAGGACAGTATGCCTTTAACCAATATCAACTGAGAACATCATCAGAGTCATCCATTCTCACTCTCATATGTTGGATTTGAGTAAGGCCTTTTTGTCATACAAAAACAAGAACAGATAACACGCGTGAAATGCCATGAGCCGGTAAACCATGTGGGTTAGGCCACATTATCCTATATCAGTAATTTCTTAAGGCTTGGAATGGGTCCCCACAACTGTAGTGTTCCACTGCTATTTAAACTATTTCTAAAGATAAACAGAGCAGCAACAAAATAAATCCTCAAATAGTTGCATTGTGTCTACAGAAATTGTCTTAATACATTTTGGCATTCAAATATTTTTACAAATATTACTACTTTCTGATTCGTATGCTTTGTAATAAAGTACATTCTCCCCATGTGATGCAAAAGGAAGACTTTACAGTTCTCGCTGATTTATTTCTCTCCCTTGAAAAAAAAACATTGGGAAGGTCATAAAGTAAATTGAGTTTTTCAAAGGTTTAACAGACATCATAAGGAAACTCACATTTAGGAACTGTGAACTGTGGACTTCCTGTACTTCTGATCAAAATCATTTTCAACTCTTACTTTGGGCCTTTATGTAAAAAAAATCTCTATCGCCCTCACTAGGAATAAAGGAGCATTGCTCAAACCAGCAAGTAACACCCCTCGTCCTGCCCTGACTGACCCCACCTCGTCGATAAATGGACTCAAGAGGAACCCCTTCCCCAGGTGGCTGAATATGTACAGACACACGAAAAATACATGTATACTGGACACCCTTCCTGATACACATTTACTGTAAGCACACAGACAAAATAATGTAATTAAAATGAATTTAAATAATATCACCACACACACACACACACACTTACACACACAGCACTAACCTTATCTTATACTTGTCCATACATGTGATTTAACTACAAACGCTGAAAACTATATCTTTTTTGGAAGTTAATTAGGCCATAAGGGGTTTAACACACAACAGGTGAGGATCAAACCGGAGGTGCTTTGCCTGCAAAGACTTTAGGGACAAAAACCTACACAAGAATGGACTTGTAGAAACTACAGAGAATTTGAACAAGGTGAAGCTAGCTGTGTGGTACATGTATGCATCACACAGTATGATAAAAGACAAGTACTGTCATTGTGGTTTTCTCCTGCCACATTTGGGACAACCAGACAGATGGGCTAACCATTAACATTACTTTTCATCTCTGCAAAAAAATTAAAACAACACCGGCGAGTTGTGAAAAGGAGGCCCATACAAGTGTCGGCCTTAACATCAGGCTGAGAGATGTTTAGACTGCCCTCATACTCCTTCAGTAAGGCTGCTAGCACAAAAGAAACAGGTGCACACATTAAACTTAAAAGTCGCTGGAATGCGTTTCAAGGATAGAAAATAAAGTCTATGGAGAATGTTATGTTACTGGACGAACAAATATGATGCATCTGTCATTTCATCTGTATAGGTGATATCAAAGGTGCACAACAGGTCTAGACTTTTTGTCCACCTAGAGTGGTGCAGTTGAAGGAAAGGGGTAAAAGGGGAGGGGGTGATGTTTTTGGGTGTTTCTGTGTCATCACTCGTTACTCCCGTTTATCAGCTGCTTTGGATTGCTCTCTCTGAATCATGCAGCGACGAACAATACTGTCGAAACTCCCAAGGTAGAACAGGGCAATGGTCCGAAACAGCCCCATGGTGACAATCTGCACAGGGGTCAAATCAAGGTTAGACATATAGCCTACACAAGGGGTTTCCAAACTATTTTTTTACCCATGACCCCTAAAGAGTGGTCCATCCTTTATGAAGGGGTTGCGCGCTACAGTATTAACCACTTGTTTTTGTGATATAAATGTACTCTGGCCACGATAATAATACAACATAAAATATATAAACATTTTATTAAAGTGATTAAAACTGGAATTAGAAAAAAAATAAATGACTGAAAATTATTTTGCAACCTGAACAAAAACAACTCTACAGTGCGTACATTGATAACCACCGGCCTACAACTGTAGGCCATGACCAAAACTACCAGAGGTGGCTGTACCTGCTGCAGGCCTTCAGTGATGGAGGTAACAGGGGACATTCCACAGGTGAGGGCTGAGAGCATGTAGCCGTCAGGCCCCACAGAGCTGTTAAAGTTCCCCTGCTGCAGGAACAAACCGGAGGAGCAGAGAATGAGCTTAAATGAAAGCAATGATAGTCAAATGTTTAGAACTGAACACAGGATTCCGGCGGGAGTCTTACCACAGCATCTCGAACAACAATTTTGGCCACTTGCTCTGGCTGACAAACTCCAGAAGTCTCTGCAATTAACTTGGTCTCTAGAGGCTGGGGACGGTTAAAGATGAAGAACATATCATTAAATTAAAAAAAAGAAAGAGAAAAAGATGATTAATAAATTGTGTTTCATCATTTTAAAATTGCTAGCGGATGTTCAGCTGTAGGATGTCAGGCCGGATAGATCCGGCGGCTGAATGTACGCTACAATTACAATTAGGTCATTTAGCAGATGCTTTTATTCAAAGCGACTTACAATTACATGGTGCTATTACATGGAGCAGGTAGGGGTTAGGCATCTTGCTCAAGGATGCTTACAGGTAGGCCAACTCTGGGGCTCAAACCCACAACCTTCTGGCTGGGAGTCCAACACCTAGACCACTAGACTATCCAGACCCCTGAATGTAAGCTACTTTAATATTCAAATATTAACACATTTGTTAACCTTTGTTTTATTCTCCTCGGCCAGTCCTGGGGTGTCTGTGTCTGGGGGGTAGGCCACTGTCACATAGATATTGTATGGCTTCATCTGGATCAAGGAAAACCACAACACTCAGCAACATGTTGGATCCGTATTAGCTTTATCATTTTAATCATCCCTTTTATCCACATTAAAAGTAAAACGAACAAAAAAATACCACTGTCAAACAGGCTCGTGTCAATATAACATTATGAAGTGTAATTAGCAATATATTCTAACTCAAAATATATTTGCAATGACAGATTAGTCAAAAACAAGTCATAGCTACCGCAAATGAGGAGTTATATTTGGCGAATGTCTGTGAGGATACTAATACTGAGGTAAGTAAGGTACAGAGCCGAGAGTTTAACAAAAGTTCAATGGTTCTTTAAGAACAGCTCTCTGAGAACTACTGTCTCTTGCATGACATGAGCCCCGATCATTTACAAAGTGCTTTACAGTCAGGATGGGAAATAGAAGGGACAACAGTTATACAAGGGTGTCCCTGTAGCCAAATCTTCACAAAACCTACCTCCATCTGCAGTGACTCTGCTAACCCACGAAGTGCAAACTTGGAAGGGGAGTATGCTGTGTAGCCAAAGAGGCCAATCTGTCCGGCTTGAGAGGACACAAACATGATACGCCCCATCCTTCGCTCCTTCATTGTTGTTATAACAGCACGTGTTGGGTATACACTGCCCAGGTAGTTCACTTCCATCAGCCTCTGTTAGAAACAAGTTAACATTAGTCCACATACTGGGGCTGTGTAAACATACAGTATATTTACTACAGTATGTGAAAAGTAATCAGTAAAGCATTTAAGGTTGAATTGCAAACTCATTAAATTGTGATTGAATATTCTACAGAGCGCCAGAGCTCCTTCATTCCTTCAGGGTGGATATTAAATTACTATTGAATTTTTCGGGTCAGGGCATATTTTAGGGCTTGTCGTTTTCTACAGTAAGGCAGGTAAAACTGCCAGAAATCTCTTTGACTGACATAACGTAAATATCATTCCTAATTATTGCCAGTTACATTCTAGAAATTAGGTTAACTACTTTACATCCCAGAAGGTACATCAGTTTACATCTTTATGTATTCTGAAGCTAAATATATCATAATCAAGCTCCTGATCAGGTGAGTCTTGGTAATGATCCTAGTTACTTACTTTGAAGCGATCCACCTCAACTTCCTCAAACTTCCCAGAAATAGCCATTCCAGCACAGTTAACAAGCATATCCACTGGCCCTAGCTTCTCTTGAGCCTGGACATGAGAGCACACATTCGCATTAACTACTTTCTGACCTGATGAATAATTTAAATGACAGGCATTCAGTGGAACCCTGTAGGTAATATTACCTGTTTTATCACATTCTCCACTTGACCATAATCTTTGGAAACATCCACAGATATGCAGAGCACTACCTGACAGCAGCAGCAGATTGCATATGGTAAATAAAATATCATGGGACAAAATATGAATAACATTGCATGTGTAAGCAGCATCACAAAATGATACTGAAAAAATATTTTCATTTCCTAAAATTGTGCAAAGGCCAAACATACCTGTTTGTCATTTATGGCACATTTCTCTACCTCTTTCTTGGCTTGAACCAATTTAGTCTAAGGAAATAATGCAGCAACATTAAATGTCATTGTTAAAGATGTGTGTATTTAGTAGCCTAATATTTTTAACATCCCTACAAATTCTTGCAAATTTAGCTAAACAGCTGACACAAATTCATGTTTCAATGTCATTGTGTAGCTTCTCTGCTAACCTCATCCCGTGCCACCAAAGTAATGAATGCTCCCTGCTTGTAGCACTCCATTGCAATGCACTTCCCAATCCCACTTGAACCTCCAGTTACCTGAGAAAGAATAGAAAAATATTAATTCAGGATTACTTTAGGTGGAAAACAGATTCCAAATTAGCTAGTAAACTTCCAAACAGTAAATAGGACCAATACTAAACACAGTGTACTTGCTACCACTGGATTTGCAAATGAGTAGCATGCTGTATGACTGTGATTATAAAATATAACCATTGTGTGGGCGTGTCATAGTCTTGACAGATGACGGATTTGACTTCAACGGTACACTCGTTGCACACAAATCATGTTCCGTTATAAAGTAACTGTTAGTTTGCAATAGTCTCATATAGACATTACGAAGACAACATGGTCGTTTAACTCCATGCTGTGCTACCTTGCTAGCTACCTAGCTAAGTAGCGAAACATTCGCTTGTCTCATAAACTCACCACGACGTGGGCCCCGTTCAATTTCAAAGGTTTGGGACTGATCAGTGGTGATATCATGTATAAAAGCAACACAAAGGCAACAATGAATGCAGCAACAACAAGTAGCATGATGAATGGCATTAACAGCCACCAGGAATTGATAAAAAGCCAATCCGTGATCGTTGCACTCAAGCCTTCTTCAGAGGACATGGGTGAATCTGATTGTCGTTAGCTAGTTCGCTAACTAGCTTCTTGGGGGAAATATCGAAGGCAAAAGTCAAGATCTGGTGAAAGGGGTGGCGAAATAGTTTCTCAGAGGAGGAGTTATGGTAGCTTTTTGGCAGTCAGTCAAATGGGTCACATCCAAGATAAATGAACGCGGTGAACCTTGTATCTCTACGACAAAGCGCACTATGCACGAACCAAAACAAAACTAATAACGGACGCTACACAGCCACTGGGGCACCCGGTTTTTGTAGTTCTTAATTTACATACTTGAGTTGAATCATATTAATGGTTTAGTACGCATGGACACCAACTCCCAAAATGCAATCTTCAATTTCCTCATGCAGATTGAGGATGAAGCTGAGAGGACGCTCCTTAGAGTGCGCAGATGCGCCTATAGTATCATATGTTATTATATTATCATACTGTACATTTTTTTATCGAAGTTGACCCGACAGCGCAACAAATATACAGATAACACTTATTACTGAAAATGTGTGGGGAAAAAATGATCGGATTTAGACTAACACCTCCTACTTGCCAGCAGGGGGTACTGCAGTACGCTTAACGCATCCCGCTTCCCCCAGAAGTGTATACATGTCTATTCACTTGTATGTGACATACATTATTTCTAAATAATATACACATATAGGCTACAAACATCATAGACATTACACACACTTATTTTCAGAATTGTATATAATTTATTTCCAAACATTTTACATTATTTAAAATTTGTAATAAAACGGGGATACATTTTAACCTTAATTTTTATGTATTTTTAACCCCTGGGAAGTATTAGGTATATACTGATTTAGCCTATAATTGACTATATTAGCCAATAATAAACTGACAGAATTATTTTCGCTAGTACCCCGCCCCCTTGGTTGGGGCATCACTAAATCAGTATAAAGCAATCAAAAGATGAACGTTTGGTTCAGAATCAAGAATCATTTTGGCCGAACGCAACTTCCCTGCGCTCTGTATATGAAGTTAGACTTATGCAGCCTGCAGGCCTCCAAAACATAGTTTAATGCCCAGTCTTAATCATTTTTGACCCCAATTTTGACCTAATTATGGACTATTATGAACACAGTCCTTGTGCTATTTTACGGTAAAGTGGTACTTGGCTTGGAAAATATTTTAAAGGGGGTTTAGATCCAGAAAAAACTGTCCATATTGTATTTCCTAATGTCCATAGGTGCCTGAGGTCCGAGAGCTAGTAGCTGCTCTCTGCTGGGAGGACTGTGCCTCCCAGCAGGCCACGGCTAAAGTGCTTTCAGCAGGACACAGCCACATCCTTGTTTGGAGCTGGCAAAGTTCCAGAAGGCTGAAGCACACAAATTGCACAGATGTGTAGTAAAAAGTGTAGCAAAAGTAATGTGTAAAAAGACCGCCAATTAAGAGGCCTGCCTGAGTTGTAACTCATGACTTTCCAACTCTTTCCAGCTCCAGCAAAATACCTTTCAGCCATTCATATCTGTATAAGAATTTACAGATTTGTTTCTATTTACGCACACAGATTCTGAATAGGCTACACATTTGCAGATTCCTGTACACATTGAAAAATCTCAGTACACATTTACAAATCTGATTACGCACAGAGTTTGGGATACAGTAAATAGTATTGTAAATAATTTAGCTACAATAATGGCCCCAAGGTCTATTATTGTTCTGAGAAATTAATGCTATTCCATGAGAAGAAACTGAAGATCTCTCAAACAGGCTCTAACCAGAATAGAAAGAGGATTTGGAAGCCCCGGTGAACAACTGAGCAAGAGGACAAGTACATTAGAGTCTCTAGTTTGACATATAAAACATATGTTTATAGATATAAACATATGTTTTATATCTATGGATATAGAGTATATATCTACAAATGTAACTGATTTGAGGTAAATCTAAAATATTAATTATCAATGGCCTTTTTGGTATCATACCTGTATGTCAAAGTGGTGACGTATTATTGAAAAGGGAAAACAATACTTTATTGAGACTCATAACTTTTATTTACACTTAATGGGAAACAAAGGAAAAACAAAAGAAAAGAAAAAAAAAGGAGCCATGAGTGACCTCTTCACAAAATATGTTTGTATCTAAAGACAGCACTCCATAAACTGAAAGACAAGCTAATATTTTCAACACCTTAAGAGAATAAAAGTAGTTGTATACAAACTTGAAAAGAGAGTTTACATGAAATGTGCACATATTATACATTTTGTAGTAAGGGTGACAAAGCACCAAATATATATTTTGTAGTATAATATCCACCTAAAAAAAAAAGTCTTGCAACATGTTTAGAAGGCACATGGTACAAATTGCCACTTTCAGCAGCAACGTATTTTTATTATGGACCTGCATTCTATGTTATTAAGTGAATATTATTGTGAGCTCACAAAATGTAGAGACTGCACATTACGGCTCACTTGACACCTTTGATACACCTTAAAGTTTTTTTGTTTGTTTTCAAAGTTGTGACCTGACAAAGATCCACTTCTGATCGAATCGTTATGTATTAATAAAGGTGTAGCAAGCCAGAGTGTACAGGGTCTAGTCATTTTCTTTCCTGGCCCGGCCCTTTCTGCCATGTGCTTCTGCCTGTCTCGTCAAGATCTCACTAAACGTGTCAGTGCTGTTCCTTTCATTTTCTGTAGGACTTTGTCCACTGTTGGAGGAACCAGCAATGCATACAGTATACAATGAAGAAGAGTTTGTAAAAGGCCCAAATGAGCAGAGCAACAGAGCACTTACAAGTTTCTGATAACGAGTTACATAATGCTGGTATGGCAAATGAAGTGATCAACCCCCATACCCATTTTTGAGGGAAGGGGGGAGGGCTACCACCCTGAGTCCACTTGTCTCAAATCCATTACACGTCTACTAACGTGTCAAAACTCAAAACAAAAGCCTATATTCCACCATATTCCAATAAAAAGCAGAACTACATGGAATAACATGCATGGTTAGTTGTACTCTTCCCAGACTGGGTTGCTGATATATTTGCCAATATTCGTTGACTACAAAATATTTTTAAATACAGGCATTTCTTACAGTGAAGTAGTTGACTGATGAAATTTTACACGACAGGGAATTATTATTCAGGTACAGATAGACAATTCAGGAATGATCCCCAAAAATGTAGGCTAACCCTAATTCAAAATAAATTAACCACAACTTTCATGTAACTCCAAATTATTTCAGTAGCCTAATTTTCATTACTCTTTAGTCCTATTTGTCCTGCTGCTATCTTTTGCAAAATATGCTGTAGATAAAAGTCTTGCATCCTCTTTGGACAGCAGAAGACATCAAAGAAGCCAATGTCTTCTAATTATGATGTGGCCAACAGGCTGGCTGTATTAACACAGGCGTTTGGCTCACTGGCAGTGATACACCACCAGGAGTAGTGAAACGTGAAAAGAAAGAAAGAGTTGATGAATGAGAGAGAAAAAAAAAAAAAAACACTTCAAAAATTTTCTGCTTTGGCTGAAACGTCCCATTTAGCCTTCCTGTCCAAAATCCTCTGTAAATTTCTTCAGCTTGACCAGATCTTGATCATTAACTGTTGGCTTCGTGCTGGTCAGAGACCTCAGCATGTCAGGCTGAGAAAAGAACAAAAAAAAACAAAATAAGAATAAAAAACAAAGAAAGAAAATGACAGATGAAAAAAAAAAAAAGAAGGAGAACACATAACAAAAGTGTAGAAAAAGTGAGTGTTGTACCCTTACCATGCTAACCACAGGTTCCAATAGCTTTTCCCCGGGAACATCCATCCAAGTCATCTCAACAGCATTGGGATCCCCAGGGGAGCAAGGGGTTAAAAGGTCATCTATAAGAATATTGGGGTCGTCTCTCGATGGCCCCCGTACCTGACAAACCACATGTAGACCAACCATAAGCAGGGTAGAACAGAACAAACTTGGAGTAACCCATCAACTACTCTAAATCCTCGATTCTCAATTGGGGAGGGTCATGATATGCTTTTGAGGGGTTATATCGTGATTTTAGACATATTGTTAAAAGATAAAATACACATAAAAAGGTTAAATGGTGTTTATAGCTGTGTATTTGTTATGCTATTCATTTGGCCAGTGAAACAAAATGAAGCTTGCGACCACCGCCATGAACTACTTCTTTTTGGGGCTTGTAAAGTTAGACAACCACTGCTCTGTGTTACAGATATTCTGAAGACGTACCCGTTTGAAGTGGGTAGCTGACTGGACCTTTCGGACAGGCTGCATGAGTGCGTCTCTGACGATGACGCTGATATCGGCCCCTGAGTAGCCGTCCGTCTTCTTGCCCAAAGTGATAAAGTCTGATTCGGAGAGGCTGTTGGGGGTGGAGCCAAGGTGGAGCTTGAACATGAAGGAGCGGGCATGATCTTCAGGCAGAGGGATGTAGATTCTCTTCTCAAATCTGAAATGTTATCAAAGGTTTACAGTGAGTAAATGCTATTGCAATGCTAGAGCACAGCAACATGGTTATTCACGCTTAAACCAAATGACCTTCTTCTGATGGCAGAATCTAAAGTCCATGGGATATTGGTTGCCCCAAGTACCAGCACTCCCTCATTGTCATTCCCCACTCCTGTAAAAACAAAACAAAAAAAGATTAAAAAAATCCTGCATACAGTATATGCCTTTGCATTCTTTGAGTGAGCCTCTTCATTTCATGTTGAACCAAAGAATAAAAATGCAGTAGTGAAAGTAAGGTAAACAGACTGCCGTGCCAAACAGAAAATAGTTTTTTTGTTTTGTTTTGGTTGAGCCAAAATGAAGGGTGACAATAATAATAATAATAATAATAATAATAATAATAATAATAATAATAATAATAATGGTTGATCCCAAGATTTGACTCCTGTCACGTCATGTAATAAACCTAAAAGATGAATGAGGCCTTAGAATGTGTGGCAACTTCCCTCTAAAAAGGTTAAACAGGCTATTGCAGTTGCCTCTTGCCATCGGGTGATTTGATGCCAACGCCAGAAATTCACGAAAAAGACCCTCGAATTTTGCCCATCGTGGCTCACCCTGCATCTGGACCAGGAACTCTGTTTTGATGCGACGTGCAGCCTCACTCTCGTTCTCGCTCCTGGAGCCGCACAGCGAGTCGATCTCATCGATGAAGATGATGGAAGGCTTGTGCTCCCTCGCAAGGCTAAACAGATTCTTCACCAATCTGAGGAGGAAGAGGGGAAAGCTTTCAGGACATGTGGCATCAGTGTAGAGTTGCAGTTGCCTGCTATTTATATGCCATGCTTCCCTGGACTCCCAATAGCGTGACTCACTTTTCGCTCTCACCCAGCCATTTAGAGACAAGGTCAGAGGAGGAGATGGAGAAGAAGGTGGAGTTGTTGGCCTCTGTTGCCACGGCTTTAGCCAAATAGGACTTTCCTGTACCCGGGGGCCCAAAGAGAAGAATCCCTCGCCACGGTGTTCTCTTTCCTTTCAGAGAAAAAGACATAAGAAAATATACAAAGTCTCATTACTGAAATTGAAATGTGTGCGTGATGACAAAAAAAAAGCGTACAAACACTCTGAGAGCTGCCCTTTTTATTAAGCCTGTGGTAACATTGACTTACCTGTGAAAAGATGTGGGAATTTGATGGGTAGAATAACAGCTTCTTTTAGGGCTTCCTTTGCTCCCTCTAAACCAGCAACATCACTCCATTTGATGTTTGGCTTTTCCATGACGATTGCACCTAGGGAAAACAGAATTGCATTAAACAGATTCCCCGAATATGGCTGTACATAAAGACATTCAGCGGGCAGATGCCTAACTTCTATCTGCTCCATGTAATAGCAGCATGTAAATGTAAGTTGCTTTGGATAAAAGAGTCTGCTAAATGACCTAATGAAATTAATAAAACAGTATGGTAAAATTGAACTTCCAATGATATCTGGGCAACTCCACAGTAAGAGATAAGTGGCCCAAGATACATAATTTAATTCACACATTTAGAAGCTGATTCAACAATAATACATTTCCACAAGGAACTTGAGTTTGAAAATAGATGGAAGTGCCATTTAAGTGAGGTCAGGATAAATGATGACGAAATGTCACCAACCTGACAGTTGATTCTGGAACTTTTTTTTCTCTGGATCATCTCCCTCATCACTTTCATTCCTGGACAGGCAATCAGACAGAGAGATAGACAAAAAGATAAATATACACATGAATAACATTCTATTTCAACACGGTTTAAGTTACAATCAAGTCAACAAAGTTGACTCATCACATTCCGGACAGCTCTGAATGGAAAGATGTAAGCAGGTAGAACAAAACCCCCACCCACAAACACACCCTTTGTCGTCAGCCTGCGACTCTTTCACAGGCTTGACAGGTGGAGCAGTCTCCTTTTTCTTCAGGTATTCTTTCAGCTTCTCGGCTCTGTCTAAATATTCAGCACATTTTCCCCGAATGCTCTGCTTGGCTTTGTCTCCTTGGGCTTCATCTGGAATGAACAAACACAGAGATGAAACAAAATGATACACATTAATATTTTAAGAAAACCTATAGAGTAGAAGATATTGCATAAAAAAAGTAACAAAGTCTATCATTTCAATAGGGGGTCACATATTTATCACACGATGTAAAAAAACAAAACAAAAACAAAAAACAGGAAGACCCGAGGAACCAAAACATAATGTAGCAGATGCCTTACATTTCACGACGTGAAGGAAGTATTGTACTGCATGTTGGTACAATCGAAGAGCCTCCTCATAATTTTTAGCTTTATCTTCCTGGGCTGCCTTGCTGGCAAGATCAATGGCTTTCTAGAAGAATAAAAAAAGAAGGATATGCCGTTATTAAACTCTTAAGACAGTCAGTATCAGACAGTTTTAGGTTGCACCATCCAAAAACGTGTGGTTAAATGTCATGACTAAAAGGACATTAACATGCTCTCAAATTGGTGGTAAAACAGAAATCTGCCAATCTGAATACTGTACTTATTTGAGGGAGTAATTTTGAGAAAAACTTAAAAAGGTTGTGACATGGTACCTATCTCAGACTCAACCAGAGGTACACCTTAACCACCTGGATTTTACAATTTAATTTGTTATCTCAGCTTGACTGCAAATAATAAAATGGCTTAATTTTCCCCAGACCTTGTTGTTGCAAATTGGAGCGAATCTTTAAATAACTATCAATGTTACTGTGAATCACAAAAAAATTGACATCTGACATCTTCAAGCTAATAATGTAACGCAGTAACGTTAATCTTCGTGGTTGGCCGAATGTCGTCTAGTCACGCAAGCTAACGCGGAACGACAACTGAGAGCATCATAAAGAACACAAAGGTAACAGTAACGCAAAGGTAACCAAGCGTCTTTAATTCCGTATTATATAAACTCACTGGAATCAGCTGATCGTGGCCCATTGCAGTAAATTTACATTAGCATAGCTAGCCTAGCTAAATTAGCTGCTAAACGTAGCTACTACATTTGGACTTCTTTAACAGCAGCCTAATCTTTAACGGCTGCCTAATCTAGTCAATGTCTAAAAAAAGTTTTAAAATAATGCTTAAGTGGGCTCTTCTGGGTTCATATTTTTTTATTGGGTAAACAAGCTTTCTGAATTACGGTGGCTCACCAACTTACCTGTAAATTATTGTTGGCAGCCATATGGGCTGATTACTGATCCTTTGCGGAAATGAATATGACAAAGCCGTGACTAAACAATTTCAGTCCTTGTAATCGACAGAAAACTGCAAAAATAGTTGTAGATCACTTGTTTTCGTTTGCGAGATCGCTGTTCAATCCCACAAAAACTTCCGCATTGAAAACTCGAGGCGGTAGTGCGCGCACGCGTGCACCGAAACTGATTACGTCAAGACGCACCCCTGAGCGCACACAGTCCAACAGAGTGTAGGCTACTTTAGCATCTACCAATGCTACGATAGTACTATTTTGTTTCCATGTGTGTACTGGTTAGTATGTTTGTGACGTATCACAATATAAGCCCTACAAGATGAGGGCTTTTTTTGTAGTTCGTGAGTATTTTATTCGAATTTTATTTTTCTTATGACAAGATGACGAAAATGAGAAAAGCCTCGACTGCCTCGAAAATACTGTATAATGGCAGCAGATTAACTCTACTTTGCAGCCCATAACGCTTCCTCGATCATATTAGAAAATTAGGTTTGCATTTCTTTCAGCATGTAAGATAATGTTATCAATCCAGACCTCTTTATTTTTCAGGAACTCCTGTAATTCTTCAGCTCTGTCCAGATACTGTTTACATGTATCCCTGATCTTCTGGTTGCCATCTTTTCCCTGGGGTTCACCTTAATAAGAGAAAGAACATGTACAGAGAAGATGCTGCAGTTTAAAATGTGTACAGCTATACAAACACACACACACACACACACCAATAAACACGTCATAATTCCACACACTCAATTTTGACCCAATCCATTAATTTCTATAACGAACACTAACAGGTGAAATTCAAGGCCGCATTTTTGCTCGAAGCCTATCTATTGAACCATTTGGCTTACAAACTATTTTCCTTGGAACCCTATGGTTGTGCAGGGTTCAACACGCCCAATGGCATCAATTTCCATTCCAAAAGATTTTCAGACATTTTTAATTTTCCAAAAAACATACTTTCTTTTAATCCTCCTTACCACTAAACTTGGCATGTACTGTAGAGACCATGCTGATGAAAATGTGTTAAAGAAAGTTGATAGGCCAAACCGTTCAGCTACACATCAATGAATATTAGAGCATGGCCTAAAGGAGATCTGTCTGATTCTGATCTGAGGGCTTCCCCCAAATTCTGTGATAGTTGTCCATTAGGAGCCACTATACAGTAACTAAAACTCTACAACAGTTTTCCAGAGGAAGTTGTGCACTCTTTCTTGGGCACATATCCTAACATTTAATAAAATATTAGACCAATCAACAAACATTCAATAATTACCACAATTCCCTGCCTGAGGTTGGCATTATTACAGGATAATTCATGTTTTTGCCTATAACCCAAGAAGGGTTTGGGCTAGAATCAAAATAATTTTTTTCCTGTGAATTTTTGTTTCATTTTTCTCACTGATCTGTATACTGCAATGGAGCCGCTGACTGGGCTTGGCCCTAGAATTGATAATCACACCTACTGTATATTGATGTTTTGTAAATACAGATATTTACCAGATGAAATGGCAGAATAGCAAATGGTCTACTAGTCAGTAACACACATTAAGTTGAAAGAAAAGCAATAGGCACAAATATGTACCATGTTATCAGATTATATAAACCTGATACAGGATTGATTCCTTGTTCAGACTTAATAGTAACATACGTTTTACAACGTGCAGAAAGTACTTGACAGCTTGTTGGTAGGACTGGATGGCCTTCTCATAGTCCCCATCCTGGTCTGCTTGTGAGGCCGTTTGCGCTACGGCGATAGCTTTCTGAAACAGAGGAGAATTAAATACATATTTCACTCTTCACCAGCATTGATAAGAAAATGACATGCTCAACTCAGCTCCATAGTCTGGATGTACTTGGTGCCCGGAATATAGAAAAATAAATAAAAATATAGAAAAGAAAATATAGAAAAATAAAAAAACAGCACTACAATTGTTTATTTATTTGATGGCACATATGCTAATGAACATGAAAACCTGCCTCTATACTAACATAAAAATCATATAAAAAACCCCCAATGATTTAGCACATTCTGACCAACACATTTCTCTCGACCAATGCTTTAAACGAGAGAAACACTAATATGGAAAATGTATGTTCATAATGAAGTTATTATACCCTTCATTGCTAATAGGATTGCATGTATTGTGCTTGCACAGATCACATAATTAAATCAAGTCATCCTTCCCAGATGGGACTCTGACTATGCAGGCTTGATGTGATGCATTTTTTTATGAGGAATACAATATTAAAGTTCCAACGGCTCTTGCAATACAGAGTTATTAACGCTCTGCTTTAAAATGTGACAGGATATATTATAAAGAGGAGACAATCAATTAAGAGATGCTTTTATCCAAAGTGACTTACAAATATATAGAGCAGATAGGGGTTAGGCATCTTGCTCAAGGATGCTTATAGGCCAACTCTGGGGCTTGAACCCACAACTTTCTGGCTAGGAGCCCAACACCTAGACTACTAGACTATCCTGCCCCAATCCCCTAATTCATACATACTGGTACATCATCATTATACATATACTTTTGTAACCAAAGTGAAACTGCTAATGGCAAATCTGTTAACTAATGCATTCATTTAGTTATGGCAGTTAATGGAAGTGTTTCTGGGCGCCTACAAATACCAACAGATACTATCTCCAGTTGCCAAACTTAGCAAAAAGTAAATACATTTCACTTAGCCTCTGAATGTGCTACAGGCTTGTGGAAGTCACTGTACCTGTAAATTAGTTGGCTCCATAAGGAGTCCTGTCAGACGCTCGCAACCACTTCAACTTGAGATCGTTCGAAATGTTATATCGCAGTTTCGTTTACAGATACTGTCAGTTCCTGGTTGCTTGTCACGCCCTCAGTGTCACACGGGTCTCGCCAATGCCGAAGAATGGTAAAAATGCTGTTCCTGCTGCTTGTGAGTCAAGATGTCATATTGTTGTTATGCAACTGTTACAGTTAGCCTAACCAAAGTTACTGCTCATTTGTGTATGGAATTCCCCTTGTGGTTGAAAGTAGGCCTAACCAGCAGTACAAATACGCTACATTGTGGTTTTGGTATGAAACTCAGAGGATCATGCCGCTCCTGGGCGCGTAGTAGCAAACATTCCTCTCTACCTATAGCTTACCTATATAACGGGTTACACAAAGGCTGCACCTGAGACAATGTCATCGTGATCGCCGTGTGTCTGCTATCTGCTTCTAATACCAATTTTAACCGCAAGATGTCCTACCAGCATCATTGTAAAGAACGATTGCTGTTTGGACTAGAGTTATTACAATTTAAGAAGGTCATTATTTTGCTGCCATATACACACAGTAGGCCTAGCTATTTGTTTCCGCCTATAACAGCTAACATGTGGAAGTTCTACAATTAATCTGCATATATCTTATTTTTTCTTAGATTATTTCTAAGTCATTTGATAAAAGTTGAATGTAAACTTAATGCATGTTGCAGGGAAGAAGACCTTTCACCCTGGGTTGCTTGGTGTCAATCTGACCGTGGCAGTCGGTCACCTGATACAGGAGCTGCGTTTATTCAATAGGAAATATGCTGTCGAAAGCGAGGGCGCATAAGACAGCCTTTAGACTTTGGTTTTATAACCGTTGCATACGCGTACGTCTTTCTATTGAAATAATATAATTGGCGATGTGCGTACGAAATCAGTCGTATTACATGGAGATCTATAGATGACATTATCTGCAAGCGTTTTGCTCTCAGCATAGAGGGACTGCTAACGTGAAACATGGCAAGAGGGAAGAGGGGAGCTGATCTCCTCACACTGTTTTATACTTTTTTGATGTCGTTTCTCAGGGACGTAAACGGACAAGTAGCCTTTAACGAAATAACAGGGTTTAGTTTGAATCCCCCCTATTTCAACCTCGCTGAAGGTGCACAGATCTCCGCCACTGCAACTTGCGGTGAGGATAACAGCGGAAGACCGAGATCAGACTTGTATTGTAAACTTGTCGGGGGACCTACTACTGAACTTCTTACTCAAAATATACAGGTAAGATCGTGAAAGGATGTTTATTGGTTTACGGATGTGCGAACTTCACGTTATTAAAAGTAACTGTACTTCAGTCAGCCTCATACGCGCCCGCTTTGATTTTATTGCACTGATTTTTACTATAAGAAAAACAAAACGTTCAAATATAAAATATTATAGCCTCCTGTTTTTGTTGCTTCAATATTAGTAAAACCTGTTAAAAATATATTTTCTGCCTTTATGAAGCACAGGCTGCTAAATTATTCAGCAGAGCCCTCTTCCCATATTAAAAGTTGTGGTATAGCCTACTATAGCCTAGTATTTTTCTTATGGGTTGACACATTGTGTTGACTATATTGCATTGGATTCCTGGGAGTCCTAAAACAAGGAAATTTAGTCCTACTAGGTTTGTTTATATTTTAACATATTTTGAAGTCTCATTAAAAATGTTTTCTCTATTGCTACCTTAAAAAATTGCTGTAACAACTATTAATTGGTGTTGAATATATTGTATATGTTAGGATTAAATCTTGCAACCATGTCCTTCATTCTTTGTGATTTTGTTGTTTTGTACCTTTTGTACTTGTGATTAACAACTGTTCGTATCTTATCTGTCTGATTTGGCTTTGTCTTTCTGACCTCTTCCAACTTCAGGGTCAGTTCTGCGATCACTGCAACTCCAATGAGCCCAACAAAGCCCATCCAGTGACCAACGCCATCGATGGCACAGAGCGCTGGTGGCAGAGCCCCCCTCTGTCCAGAGGCCTCGGCTACAATGAGGTGAACGTCACCTTGGACCTCGGGCAGGTAGGGGACAAGCACACTTAACTCAGCTAAAGGATTGAAGATTGGGAATTGCTCTGTGGTGACAACCTCACATATAACACTAGGATGTGACAGAGGGAATAGAGGGAGGCTTTTTTATGCCCCCAGTTCATGTGAGATGCCATTTGTGTGAGACTGCAGAACGCCTTCGGTGGTGTGAAATTTGTATTCATCCTTTCAATGCTGTGTTCCACTATCACTTCTGCTGCGTTAAATGGGGAATGTTTTTGAAGAGCTTTCGGTTTACAACAGCGTGTTTTCGAGCGTGCACTGCCTACAAGACAACGGTGGTCATGTGCATGACGTCCTGCACATGGCTGCCCTCCAGGAATCAGATTCTCACCTCGTTGGCTGGGGAATATGCGACTGTTATGACGTGTCTGTGTCTCTGAAAGTTAAGTCTTAGTCAAGGAGGGGCCTGACCGGTTGGGTGTGGAGGTTTTCTTTTAATTGTTTTGGGGGTTCAAACAGAGAAGAAGATTCCACTTCATCATATGTGCTGTGGGCACTACGTTAAAAGAGTGGGTGTTGTCTTTTATATCTGTTTTAAGGCATGCTAAGATGAGCAAACGTGGCTTAATATAGCCTAGGCTTACGCCTGAACCACGCATGGAGAGCCTTTATGGATGTCTGAGTTTAATACACGGTAATGCTCCATTTATTTGAGAGCGGGGAAAGAGGTGTTATTGTATTAAGGCATGCTATAAAGGGCACGACTAGATCACTACCAGTGTTTGTGTGTGTGTGTGTTGGGACTGGGTCAACACACACACACTCACACACACACACACTTCTGCCTAATTTACACGACCACCATGACAAGCACACCTGTCAAACAGCATCCAGTGCAGCCATAGACACGGCTGACCTGTCACCCTGGCATTTTAGAAGATTTTTTTTGGAATATAAATCTTTTTTTTAAACATGAATAATCCTTATGAGCTTGTGTATGCTGAGGTACTGTATGAATATACATCTGTGTTTTTTGTGGAAGAATGCTGTCAGATATTTATGATTTATTAGTTAGCGTATAAACACACAGTTGTTGCCAAAGCATAATTACTTTAGCAAGCACTAGCAAACAAAAACAATCCCCTCCAGATATTTTCTAAACGATTCTATTTTGTTAAATTTCTTAAATATCAAAAAACCCTTAATACATGGCAAAAATTGCTTAGCAACATCTCTACACATTAAATCTTATAGTATATGCCAGGATCCATAAATATGCAAATGTAGACAACCCCCATGCACTCGCCAGCCCAATCCCTACCCTCTCTCCAGGTATGCCATAACAGAATGCTCATGGGACATGATATGACACACTAAAGTTTTTAAGTTACCAGATTGCTCTCCAGTGATTTGCATCATTTTACAAGTTGGGCCATTATAGGTTCCAAATTGTGACATCACTAATGTACATGCCTACAAAGGAAAGAATTAAGTGAAATAATATGAAATCCAATCTCTGTATAATTAAAGTCATAGCCATAAGAGGAGTTACCGACAAAGAAAACCTGTCTTTGAGTGGAGGGGGTCTTTTCTAACATTTAAACAATAGGTCCCTGCCAGACAGAGATATTACTTTGGCTTAGTGAAATAAAACCGTTCTAATCGTTCTAGGTTATGTGATTTCATATGTTCAAGTAGACCTACCAGGGTGCTTTGTTGCTGTGTTCCTTCCTAGAATTGCAAGGTCATACATTTTCAGGGCATGACTAAAACTGACAAGTTGTATAAGATAGAGCCTTAATCGAGAAGCTTTAAATGTTTTTGTAGTTTCTTTTAATTCGCAGGTTAGATGAAGCGGTCACCGAAATTCGAGGGCCACAATCCAGTTGAATAGATTCTGTGGTTTCTTTTAAGACCAGGTGCCGGTGCCCCTGCCTTTGTTATCTCCATCTCTCTCAGCGGATATATTAGATAATGGCATAGCCGATGTTTATGTTTAAAATGCATGGTTCAAAGAGAGAGGCTTTTTTTTTACAGAGACATTTCCGCTGGTTCAATAAAGCAGCTCAATCCTAGCAAGCTCTGCCTTGGTTAAGTGCATTGCCAGACTAATCTGTTTAGTCAAACTGTTTGCGAGAGGATTACATTAAAGCTGTGAAAAATATATTGGTGATTAAAAAAAAAAGTTCTAATTCATGTTTTTGCATCTTTTTCCCCTTTTGTCTTAAGCCTTCGAAGCACTGTACAATTACCTAGTCTAGCTTCTTTAAAAAAAAACCATTAGGCTACTTGCTCAAGCAGTCGCATGCATGGTAGCTATAGCCTGCTTCTGCACGCTGCCAGTCTTTGTGACTTATTGGCTTTTGACCTGTGGCCCATAACGTAGCCTACCTTGTCTCAGGAAATGACCTTGACGTGCATTAGTTCAATCCTGTTAAGCAGAGAGCCAATGGACATACCATGGCATGTTGCAAGGACAAGGGCTATGAAGTGTGACAGTTTGTCTACAAGTTAATCGATTTTGGAGCCTTCTCCTTTTAGTTGGATTTCACTTTAAACCTCCCCTTTCTTTTATTTGTTTAGATTACTTTGTATGTTTGTTAAATATTACTTTATCATTTGATGCTAATCAGTATGCACTCCAAATAATAAGTTAGCCTAAAACAAAACTATAAGGGATTATAAAAGCTACCGGAACTACAATTAAAAAGGATTTATAAATAATTTATTACTGTATATTATCTCAGAAGTGGTTGCTATAAAATATTTGGTATTTTTGCAATAACATTTGCTGTTGTTAAAAGTTCATGCCACTGGAGGCAAGCTATTGTTCTACTTAACACTTGCACCATGCAGCCTGCCAGTCGCTCCTTTTTTCTGGGGAATGTATTTTAGGAGACCTGACCACATGTGCTTATCTGCGTGAGTGAGCCCCGGGTAGAGCATGTGAGTCTGACATGCCAGAGCTTACTGCTCTTTGTCTGCCATCCTATGGACTGAAGCGACTGATGGGTGTGAACTGTGAAATGAGAAATTGGGCACTACTGGTGTGATTGTGATGGGATGATTTACATTTTCATGGACAGTGAGAGTTGTTTATATTCCCATGCTGTGTATTCTCCCTGTGGCAGTTGCATCGACTGGGCTGATATGAGGTAGATAAGAAGTATGACAGGGAATGTCGGCCTCTTAGTGTACAGGCAAATGCAATCATTTGTTCATATAAGCTAATGTGCTTTTTTGAACGTTGGGGTGATATCTCTGAGGGTTTATAATGCCTCTGACTCAGTGTAGGGTGGAAGGTGAAGTCAGAATGCGTTCAGATCCTTCAGGAACCCTTCCCGATTAAATTATAGTGCTCCCACACTTTTGTTTGTAGTATTACAGTATACTGTATATCTGTTTGTAGTTTGAAACACAGCTGTCCACAAAAGTGTGAGTGGCTGTATTGGGGGAGGGGTAGAGAGGAGTGCCAGCCACTCAGCACACTTGAAGTATCAGACCAATGCAACAGCATTTTTGCAACACTGGTTTCAACCACAAGGGCAATTTCTGACACACATGGAGCAGGGTACCCTAATTAACATTATACAGTACATTATTGTATATTAGTCTCCATCTTAGATTTTCTCTTTTGTCTTACAAGGTGAGATGGAACTTCACTATGAACCGTTTTGTCTGTAGAATTACCCTGGATTTAAAGTGTTTTAAAACCCACCCATCACCCCCTTTTGTTCCTATATTCCCGTATTGTGTGACCTCCATTTTCTGAAGCTAACAAAAGATTGGTTTCTTTCAAACCTTTCTCAACATGACCAGCCATTCTTTTTGAAATAAGCGGATATTCAAATGGAGATGCAGTGAAAAAGAGCCTTACGCACAGACATAGATCCTTAGGTTCACATTGAAAACATTCCCCTGGCTGCTGAGTCCTGACACCAGCCCAACTGATACTATACAAAACGTCAGCATATTTTAGTAGTAGTAGTGCTTTGCAAATTTAGGTGTCAGTTACTTGTGAATATCAGACTCAGTCAAAATGTTCCCTTGTATCCTGCGTTTGAAATCAAATTGTTGGATATGCAGGTTGAAATTATTTTATGATAGCTAAGAAAGGTATAGAGCTGTCTAGCCCCATGTATTTGATCATTTAACAACTCGGCCGGCCAGCTTATGCTCTGCACTAGATATTAGATCATGAAGATGCGCCAAGCGGTGATTCCAGAGACCCGACTTGGTTATAAGACGTGTCCCTTGCTATTGCTGTGGTGATGATAGAGGAGATGTACAGTGAGTGCCTGTCTTTAGCTGTCTGAGGTACCAGGCCAACCCAGCGAATATTTACAACTCTGCTATCTTGCACTAGCAGCAGGCAGTGATCCGTGGAGGCTGATCGGGCGTCACGGTGGGACCGCTGTACTTCCTAAATCTGGAACTATATTGTTAAAGAGATTGTGGGGGTTTAACTTAGATATACAGGGGTTTTCATACTGTGGCCCGAAGCCTCCCAGAGGGGTCGCACGAAGTGATGTCAAGTAATTTAAGTACAAAACATCTGCTTTTGTTTGATTATCTTTAATACAATTCATACCAAAATAAACTGCACAGTACTATTTTTAAGGCTGTTTGGTTGTTTATACTGTGGTCATACTGTATATTTTAAAGAAGAAAGATGTTTATGTGCGGGGATGGTCACAAACGAAGAACCACTTCTATTTGGGGGGTTACAGGGAAAAGAGTTTGAGAACCTTTTAGGATTGAGAACATTTCACAGCGTTTGCCATAGAAATGTATGCTCAAAACTATTTGTTAATTTCTAATGGATAAGCTAATAGCAATAAGTATCAGTTTTCACAGAAAAATGTATCTGCACTTCAGGCATTCTCAGCATTAAGGACAGTTCAGAAATTGAGGAATCCTATAGGTCATTGGAGACATTTGAACTATACTGTAATTGGGGAACCACACATCAGCTGTAAAGGCTTTGTTTTCCTATGGAGACAGATATAAACACTGACCCTTCTCCACTGTGGCCATCAGCACCTGTTGCACATGGACAGTTGCACATTGCATTGCTTTAAAGTGGACTACAATTGCTTCACCCCCATTGTGTTGCAGTGTGCTCAGTCTGGCAGGCTGATCCTCTCCAACAGAAGGTGATGCCTCATCTTTGCGATGCATTCCTGTGCTCTAACATCAGACACTCTGGAGCTCACTCAACATGCTCCTAGCCATAAGGCTCCTGATCTCAAAGTAGATGCCTTCTTGGCTCCACAATGCCCTCTACTTAGATCCTGGGGTTAGGAAATATTGGCTACAAATAAAATCAGTGTTATACACACTGAATTGCAAGCTCATAAAATGCCCTGCCAATTTAATCAACACATTGATAAATCATCTATGAATATACTGTAGCTACCTACAAAAGAGTAGGCATTGCAACATTCTGTAGGCTACAGAGTATATAGCAATATGCAATGCATCCAAATGAATGGATCATAAAATCAGTTCGTGTGGAAAATACCAATGCTAATAAAAATGTCTGTGAGGAGTTCTTAATTAGTACAATATAGCCTAAACCACACTCACTTTGTTTAACACAAAGAGAATATGACTGAACAGCCATGTTGCACGCATGGCAGAAAGAATAAATGGTAAAGGCATCAGGCATTCATTTTATGTTCACGGTTTGGATTTTCTATGAAAATGAACTAGTGGGTCTCTGCTTTTCTGTAGGCATATGTGAAGTCAGTGTAGGAGCAGCAATACAGCAGTTCATGACTTAGGGCACATTTTTTCATCATCACATGCAAGGAATCTCCCACACAAACACCGGGCATGGATTGTATTATGAATCTTAAAGGGATGTGTGTCTGCGTGGGTGAGTGAAAAATCCAAAATTATATTTGGCGCAGTACAGTTAGGAATCTAAAGGTATGCTACTGTAAGTAAGTTGAGATTGCAGAACATGCAGGAGATCAAACCCATCCACCCTCCCCTTTCTAATTTTATGGTTCAGCAGTCAAAACAGAGAGCCCAACAGATGGGAAGTGAAGTGGGTGACAAAAAATGTTAAGCTCGAGGACTCAAACTGGCAGAGGGCTCTGTCATAATAATTAACGTTTACAGGGGAAACTGTGACACATAATGCCCTGCGCATGTGACTTGTTTATTGGGGTATAGTCAGGATGGGTAGTTGTCAAACAGTGCGTACCTGTGATGGCTCAACCCCCATACCTTCTGATACCCGCACACGACCTCCTCTGCTGCCATGTATATCCAGGGAGGGGCCGAGGGTGGGTGTGTTGAAATGCGCTGAACCGCCGTTTGCCGCACACTTGTCAATCTGTTTCATGTCCTTGTGTATGGCTGCAATCCTTCGCTGGTGCGCCTTGCATGCCATCACGATATTTCAAACTATCCAAACAATGGCTTTCTGGATATAACTCAAGAGTGAATGTTTAGACGGGCAGGACAAAGATGGAAAAGAGAGAACTGAAATGAAACAACGCCATGCCAGGACAGGCCCGGCTTCTAGGCACTTGTGTTCCTCTGACAGGTCCTGAGATCCTTCTCAGTTACTGGAGCCCCGGGTTCATTCACTACAAAGGCATTACAGCTGCGAGGCTAGATTATACTCAGTATAGGGCGCATGATAGTTCCAGAGGAGAAAATTAGAATCAATGAGAAATTGATGAGTCTACTGTAATTGTAATGTACTGTACTTTAATGTAACGTCTATTGTAATTCAGCCTCTTCTGATTAGGATGTTGTTATTGTGTGCCAGAGGTAGTCTCAATGGTGAAGCTCAAGTGGTTGAATGTGTTTATGTGTCACACGAATGCTGTGAAACACGGGCTGTAATGAACTCGTTAGCCGAGGATATTTTTCCCGCTATGTGTTATACTGATCGCTCCTTGAGGGCGATGGGCATGCCTTGCTAAGGGGGCACATGGCGAGGTGGAATGTGACGCTATGTTTAGAATCCGAGCGGGTCCCACATGCCAGTCAGCACGTCTCTCGCCGCCGCTGCTCGCTTTAACCCTCGAGGTTTATTGTAATAAGCCTTATTACTGATATGCTCGATTTTGCTTTTGACAATAAACTGACAAGGTCAAGTAGTACCCAAATTAGGCCCTGAACTGTCCCACAATCTATCAAGCCAAGAGCTACTTGAACCTGTGGCCATTACGTCTTAATGGGGAGGCTTAGTGTTGGTGGCAATCCTTGAAGATAAACCCTTGCTGACAAGTCCCTGATTTGACCGCTCAGGCTTTGCTTTGATTCTGTGTTTTCTGGGCCTCATGCAAGGATAGACAGAAACTCACACAAGTTCCACAAGACACTGATGGATGCTAGGCTAGTGTGGGCCTGCCCTCACCCTTTTCAATAACAGTCTCGTCTATAGAGGTGTTTTTTCTTTTTCCTAAAATGATACCATCAATTTTAGAACCGTTTTTCATTCCACACTCCACACCTAAAGGGAGGTACCATATGTTTGGCAAATATAACTACTGTCAAATAACCTGTCTTTAATTTCTTAATCATATTAGAATCTGTATCTACATAAAATTTTGTTCTTGTCATGAATACGACAGATTTTGTGAGATTACACTGTGAGAACACTCACAGTGAAGCCATTTACATTTACTGCAGCATAATAACATGTAGGCCTAAAGATAACAACAAACACACATTGTTGCCTACATTGTGTTGGCAACTTGTGGAGGTTGATGTCCTAGGGTCAAAAAGTATTTTTAGATATGAATGAAATATAAATGAGATATGCACATTACACAGACCTTCTTTTATGCTTCCAGTCAAACTGAAAAGCAAGATGTGGATGGTGGTGGTGAATTAAGATGGAAGCGTACTGTGTTAGCTGTTCCCGGTGTTGTAGCAGGAACAATCAATGCTAACATTTGTCCCCTTTTGTGTAGCCACCATTTTCCGATGGAGGAGATAGAGGGGTCAGAGGATATGGTTTGTTGTTTTCACCAAGGAACCTGCATCGGTTTTATTGACATCATACTGCTGACAGATATTGTTCTGGAGTTGTTTGTGCCTTCTGTGCACAATATGACTGCATGGTAAGAATGGCGTTGTTGAGCTTCAGGAATGTAACCTAGTACTCTACATTGCCTACGCCTGTTTAAGCAAATTTTCTATGGTGGAGCTAAGCAATTGAGTAGAGACATTACACATGTTGATGTGTTGGTGCCTGGGCTTTTAAAAGAAAGGAAATGGAAAAGCTGGGGCCCTACTTAATGCTGCAAGCACAGGAAACTACAGCTTTAGCCAAACGCTATTCAGAACAGTTACTGCTCTTTGTTAACCCAGCTTTTTGTGCTCTTGGGTTTCAGCTGTTCCATGTGGCATATGTCCTCCTCAAGTTCGCCAATGCCCCCCGCCCTGACCTGTGGGTACTCCAACGTTCTGTGGACCATGGGAGAACCTACAGCCCCTGGCAGTATTTTGCACGTGAGTTTTAGGCAATGTTGACTGCACTTTTTGTGTACATATTAATTTTTCAATTTCACGTTTTATTTTACAAACTTTTTGTGTACGTTTTATTTTATTTTACAATGTAATTTTATTCCAGCTTGCTTGCACACTTGCAATAGACCTGCCCTACGCGTCTTGTATAGTAATTCCTTTGTCTGGAATGTGTTTTACCTAATGCAGCCTCACTAACAGTATTTTGCTGAACATTTGCTGAATCAAATTTCCTGTCTGCAGAAGGATTCGTTAAAACCTGTGTTTTGGCATTAAATATCCCTCCCATCAGTCTGCGCCATGCAGACTGATGTGTTTGAGATGGAGGATTATCAGGGTCACCCATTTGTTGGCTCGCATCCTTCTCTACCCCTCCCTGTGCACACACTTTTGTGCACAGTTGTAATTCAAAATATAAACACTTATTTGGGGCAGACAGTTGTGTCTTTGGGGGTGGTATAGTGCAATGCAGTGGACCTTTAACAAAAAAGTGTACAAAATGTCCAAATCTCAGAGTGATGATTAATCCAGTCTTCGGGATGCACACGCCTCTCCAGAGAGACACATCAATGGGACTCATCCACGTTACAGTATAATCTCAGGGTTTTATCCTTTCCGTTCCTGCCTCTTGATCTCAGTTTATGGTCTCCTGGAATAATGAACGTCTTATCTAGGTGCTCCTCTCTCGTTATAAATGACTCTGAGACTTGCTATTAAATGTATTTCTTTTGTTCTTGAAATATGCTAATAGTATATTACTGTTCCAAGTCTGCTACCTCTCACACAGACAGAAAATCCCCAAACCTTTTTCCCCCTAAAGAACGTGAGTCAATACCAGGCATAAAAAAATACCTTGACTAAGTGAATATTTTGTGACCAAATAAGGCATTTTAAAGCAATGTGAAATCAGAGAATGCACAATAGGCCTAGAAAATCAGCATGGCTACTGTCACAGTGACCCTGACATAGCTTCCAGTATCATTTATCAACTTCTGGCTAGTCCACTCTCAGTATTTCGTTTATTGTTTAAAAGGTTGTTGTTCTTTTGTTTGTCAGATTCTAAGCATGAGTGCATTGAAAGGTTTGGAAAGGAGCCCAATGCACGCATATTACGAGATGATGACCAGATCTGCACCACAGAATACTCACGGATTCTCCCTGTGGAGAATGGAGAGGTGAATGTTTTACAGTACAATTGGGTTCTAAAGTAATAATTATTAGGGAATGCGGAATGCTATAGTGTTATTGTGGGCATAAACAGTATCTAGCCTATATAAACTCTATGCTGTGTTCACCAGATTGTGGTGTCTCTGGTGAACGGTAGGCCAGGCTCTAAGAACTTTACCTACTCCCCTGTGCTGCGGGACTTCACCAAGGCCACCAACATCCGCCTGCATTTCCTGCGCACCAGCACTTTGCTGGGCCATCTGATCTCCAAGACGCAGAGAGATCCTACGGTCACTCGCAGGGTAATGCAGAGGTCCTCAAAGCCTGCTACACTGGCACTGGCACTGGCACTGCCACGTCCCACTGGGGTGCCATGCTGGCAGATTGTTATTTCCCATTAGGAGAAGAGATACACTTATTTACATTTTACAAAACTGTACCAGCTTCTCTCATGCTTCTTGTGACACAAACATAACCTGCATGGTGAGTCGTGCACATTCCTCCTTGTTGAGACTTTAAGACAGAACTGTCTGTCCAGTCATCTTGGTAATTCCCCTGGTATGGCCAGGACTGGTTTTAACAGCTTCCAACCTACACACAATATTCCGCTTGCCTTAGTAGTGGAGTAAAAATAAATAATAAATAAATAATAATAAGTAATTTAGAAATACATAAATAGATTAATTAATTATAAATAATAAATAAATACAAATTATGTTGATATAATTTGACTGGGGCTGTGCCTGTCTTGCACTCATTAAAATATATTCTTATCTGACTTTCCTGGTCTAATATATAATAAATAAAACCTGAAAAAATAAAGGCAATTCAGACACAACATTTAATAAAGGTCACACGATTTAGAATGTCAAAGATAGTACATTTTAGGGTGTTACTGCTGGATTGGATTGTTCCACTAAACAAGTGTTGTTAGCTGTCCGTTCCATACTGGTTAAACCCTTACACATACTGTACTTACAGTACTGTTTGTTTTGTTGCATGACTCACTGCTGTGCTGAAGCTAAGACAGGCTTGACTCATTCTGGAGGGGGTAATAGGGTTTACCTGCTGATAACACAGCTGCAGTAATAGTTGTGTATGTGTGTTAGTGATAACATTTCTTCATCTCTGTGCACAGTATTACTACAGTATCAAAGACATCAGTATCGGCGGGCGCTGTGTTTGTCATGGGCATGCACAGGTGTGTGGCGGGCGTAACCAAGACGGTTCAAACAGGTGAGAGCAATCTCTGGCTCTTTATTTTCACTCCCAATTAATAGCTGGAGGATATACTGGAGTTGACTTGTTTGAGTTATTGTGCTTTTCTGTGCTATTGGTGGTTTTCATAATATTTTGCCACTAATAATATAGCCTATAGCCTATATTTATCTCCTCTCCAATTATTATTTTTCTTTTTCAATGTAAACATTTGTTTAGTAACATATTAAAACCATTTATTTTGTCTCTTTTTATAAATTTCATAACAAGTGTGGTATAAATAGTCTTTTTTGTTTGGTTCTGTGCACTGGTTAGAGTGTGAGAGATGACTTCATCCCGGTAAACAATAGATGAGCACAGTGAAGTGATTAAAGCTCAAGATCCCATGGATACTGGGGGGGTTTACACAAAGGAAAATTACCTAATTTGTTTGTTTCCTGACAAGACCAATGCAAAGCAGAGCGGATTATTTGATTTACCCTAATTATGAGATGATGTAATCTATTGGCAAGAAGGCAAGAGCACGACAGACATATTTTTTTTAATCTGCGGCACTGTCTAATCAAAAGTACAGTAAGATAACAAGTCCCTTTAATACTGACTTGGAATTGTAAGTGGAGATTTAGTGTAACAAGATCAGTTTATATTATATTAAATATTATTATAATATATTTTATATTCAATTATTGTGCAAAGTATTTCACTTTTTCGGGAAGAACTACGTTCTTGTGGCATTGTACAGCGTGCTTGCGTTTAAAGTGAAAGTGAATGGATGAAGCACACAAAGTAACTTTGGCAATGCCCAGCGCTCCTCACCTGAGTTCCTGTCCCTGAATGAGACGCTGAATGACACGAGTGTCCTTAGTCATCCCAGGTGTCTCGTCTCTGGTCGTCAGGCTCCAGTGCGAGTGCAAACACAACACGTGCGGAGAGTCATGCGACTACTGCTGTCCGGGTTTCAACCAGAAGCCGTGGCGTGCTGCTACCGCAGACAGCCCCAACGAGTGCCAGCGTAAGTAGGCCCAGCGTGTGTGTGTGTGTGTGTGTGTGTGTGTGTATAATGCTTCATTTGGACACATAAGCAGTTCCTCCTCTACCGACGTCTCTGTTCCTTGGCGACTTACAGTATGACCCCCAGAGAGTCCTGCCTCATCCCCGCGTGTTCTAGCAACGTACCTAATGTCCTGATATGGTATTTTGGAGAGCCTCAGCGAGGACGGGAGCCGTGACTCATGTAGGCTGTGTGATGCACAGCGCAGTATGCAACGTAGCAACCTATATCTTCCAGCTAGCCAGGCCAGGCTGGTTAGACACTCCTGAGAACTACTGTTCTTAGTCCACCTGGTAGTCAGTGGGCCAAACCCATGTCATCTGGGTTCTAATTGCCTTGGCCCGTTGACAAGATCCTCTCTTCATAGCTGGAGATGAAACCTGACCTTGTGGCAACAACACAGAAACACACGGGCCGGTGGTGTTGGAGGCGCTGGTGGTGGTGTGCACTCACGTTCTAATCATTAATGCAGGAGCTGCCTTAAAGGAAGCGGATGTGCTTTTCTCTCTATTTAAAGTCGTTTGGTTTGGGAGACGCGAGTAGCAACATGCTTTTGTTAAATACAGGGCAGTGCTGTCCCGAATCTAAGTGTGTGTGTGTGTGTGTTATGTGTGTGCTGTTTTTTTCCCCTTCCACAGCCTGCCAGTGCTTCTCCCATGCCTTTGACTGTTATTATGACCCCGAGGTAGAGCGGAGGGGAGAAAGTTTAGACACCTTGGGCAGGTACCATGGAGGCGGAGTGTGCATCAGCTGCCAGGTATGAAGTGCCTTTCAGGTCCAAACCGATTCCTCTGTGTGTGTATGTATGTGCTTGCCTGTGTGTACGTGCTTGCCTGTGCACGCATGTGTGTGTCTCTGCATATGTGCATGTGACAGTTGAACAGTTGAACCAGCATTTTGCAAATTGAGTTCTGCCATGGTTAATATATTTTCTATGGACCCATTTAACTTGCATGCTAAAACATTTTTATTTGCAAAACACCTCACAGATGGATTCTTTAATTCATAAATTGATAAATCCATTTTTGCGTTGAGAGAAATATTTCTATATCTGAAGACCTGCCGTTTCATTTTGCCTAACTCACTCTAAATCTTCTTATCTCCCTCCAAGATTGGAATTCATTTTGTTGAAATGAAATTGTAGTGAGTTTTACATTTATTTGAAGGGCTTAGAAAACATGACGTGAATGCAGTGACTGTGTGGCTCAGGACTTTGTGTGCTTGGTTCCCTTGTATTATATATTCAGTTAACCCCTGTAAGTTGTTAGCCATGTCTGACATGTTCCTGCAACTCTTTAGCATAACACGGCTGGAGTGAACTGTGAGCGGTGTATTGATGGCTTCTACAGGCCTTACGGCGTAGCTCCTGAATCCCCCTCTGGCTGCATACGTAAGTCCCTCCCTCTTTGTTTATATGTGTTGAGATTCTTTCGTCTTCATCAGGGTAATAGGTTCATTCCACTTGAATATACATGATCAGTGAGATATAGTATGCGGTTCCCACCGGTTCTGGGAACTGAATAATCTCTCACCATGTAGGTATGCAACCTATCAATGACTAACATTTGAGGCCAAAACAGTTGTGTATGTTCAAACGGTCCTAGTACTTAGGAAAAATTAGAGAGAGAGGAGAGTGAGACTGGCACCACTGTCAATGACATCACCGCTAGTATTGTTGCTAAATTAGGCACTACTCTTGTTTACATTGGTGGGATGGTCAACGGTTGTTCGTCGCCATATAAATAGCTGACAGTTGGTCCTTAGAAAACAGTGGAATTAAACCATGTGCCATGAGCAAACTCAAACATGAATCAGGGAAGTCACACACTCCAAAGTAGACTGATGAAATGTGCAGTATTGGCAAAATAAGAATCAAATGTTTTTAGCCATCTCTATAGCTTAGAGGTAAGAAAGTAAAGGGTTGTATTAAAGTTCAATTTAACGTGAAGCTCTTGGGATGCTCTTCCATGTGCTTTTTTGGCAAATTGTGACACATTACTTACTGTCCCTTAGTTTTGGTGTTCTAAAATCCAAATAAATTCCATAAAACTGAGGTTGCACCTCTTTTTGGAACAGTTATTTCCTCTGGTGTTGTCAGACATGTTTTTTCTAAATCCACTATTGGCATCCTCGCCTATATGTCATGGCCCTTTTGGGCTACAAGAGTGAATCTTGAAGCATGAACATCTGTCTACCAACCAGATATCCATTCTTGTGTGTGTACATGCATTCCTCTTCCAGCTTGCAGGTGTAATGACAGGACTTCAGCTGGCTGTGAGATGGGGTCCGGACGCTGTATCTGCAGGCCGCAGTTCAGCGGAGACAATTGTGATCGCTGTGCTGGCGGTTACTATGGCTACCCTCAATGCATTCGTAAGTTCCATTCCTCCTGAAAGAGAAAAAATGGTGACATGTGATGGATGCTGAGGCCTTCCTCTGCTGGGCCGAGTTGCTCTTACAAACTCTGTCGACAGATACATATAATACACAGAAAACTGAATGCACATATATGAGAAAAAAGGCAATTGTGTAAAACCAAACTACAGTCCGTTACAATCATTACAACTTCCAAGTGAGCCTTCCTGTGCTCACCAGCATAAACCAGGCCTGTAATCGATAAACAGAACAGTTCTACAGATGTTGTAGTAGAAAGTAATGTAGTATAAAAACCTGATCTGCCTAGTCCTTGTTGTTGCTTTAAATGGCTGAGGATATCCTAATCAAATCTTCTAATGAAGGAAGTCCTGTTTCAGCCCACAGCGGAAGTCTGTATTTGAGAATTCCATGAAGTCAAGGTTTTCAGGAGCTACCACAGTCTTAACTGGCTTCTCCTCGGATTGTTGTGTCTGAATACATTTTTTACTGTTAATGTTTTATGCTGAGATCTGTGGCTTTTTCAATTATCCCCAGAAGTACAGAATTGGCTTTTCTGTTTCACACATAAGTCTACTATATTGTGTCAAGTGTCATGATTGTTCAAGATATATTAGGGAAGGCTGCCTAGAAATACAGGCTTACAGTATTTGTTTACTGACCTGGTTATTCTGTCTCAGCACACCTCATTCATGTATGTTGTATTTTAATAGTCATAGTCCATGACATCTTGGTAACTCAAAGCTGTACATTTTGTCCCCTGTGCCGATTGATAGAGGTTTTACAGAAATTGGTTGTTCAGTGGTTTAAATCTGCTGCTAGTTCAGTACATAAACCTGGACCTGGGAATCTTAAGGCTTTCTACATTCACATTACATTCTGTAAAATCAGAAGGTTTTTCTTAAGAGTAGCCTTCCACCTTTCTACTGCAGGTGGTCTTGACTTTTCTTTTTGTATTTAGCATATCCCATATACCTGAAGACTACCACTTCCCCTGATGATTGTATCGTGGGTAAGTTCACTAAAGTGGGTGTGCAGTGCCATCAATAGCAAGGTCAATCCAGACATTAACAGTGACATTAACCAATATTTATACCTTCAAACGTCTTGTTGTTTCTTCAAACATCCCCTCCTTTTTCTCTCTCTGTGTCTTTATCTCTTCTCTACAGTGCCTACCCCCTGCCCCCTTGGTTATTTTGGAGCCCCCAGCTGTCAACGTGAGTGCGCTAAACTACATGTAGCTATGTTATGCTACTGTATGGCTAATTACAAGGATATGTAATGCTAACTGCGTTTATAGATTCTCAGCCAAGTAACATTCCGAAATGTAATATTTTACAGGTAAAATCGTGTTGTGTTATGGTTTAATGGGTACCTTGAAATAATGGTGCAGTAGTATCAAAATGAACCTTTCTGTTCTATTGTCCACAACAATTCTCATAAGTGGTTTCCGTCTGCGTAGTCAGTTGGGATTGTCCAGAAACATTCAGCCTATTTATAGCTAGTCCCCTCCTAGATTTGCCTCTGTATTTTCCTGCAACTTGGAATCTGTTTGGGAAAACCCGGATTAGTCAAATGACATTTTTTCTGAAAATACGACGTTATTGTCGAGATTCAGACATCACCTCAAAGTTTCTGTTTTATTATTTGTCTGAGAATGTAGACAAACAATAAGCCTTTAACCCCCCGCACTGAGTAAGAAGGAATTTTATCAATAGCCTTTGAGAAGCTGTTTTTAATGTTTTGGAGCTGCTTGGGGCAAAGTAAGCTGGCAGTGATATCTGGTGCCTATCTCTGGCCCAAGTCTGTTCACATGTTCTAGGCCAAGCTTAGCAAGACACAAGTATGTTTACTGTGACTGCCACAAATTCCACTGATTTGGACGGGGCGGTGATGGCTGGTACCTTGTTTGAATTGCTGTTGTGAACCGAGTAACAATTTATTTTGCGTTCGTTCACAGGGTGTGATTGTGACTACTATGGGTCTGTGTATGAGGTGTGCGATGCCTCGGGCCGATGCCAGTGTCGCCAGGGGGTGGAGGGGGAGAAATGTGACCGCTGTCAACCAGGATATTACTCCTTCCCAAACTGCCAGGGTGAGGACTGTCAAATCATACATCCCACGAGCCAAACAGATATAAGCTTGTGTCTGACATCTCCACAATATGAGCATGTAAAAAGGGGCTAAACATGACCATACTCTCCACAGCGTGCCTGTGTGATGGAGCTGGTGTTGCTGGCAGTGTGTGCGCTCCGAACGGCCAGTGTATCTGCCTTGCCAACTTTGCAGGGCAGCAGTGTGACCATTGTGCTCCTGGCTACTATGGTTACCCAGACTGTGCAGGTGAGTAGGACAACCCCTCTCTATTGTAACTACAGCAGAGACACAGAATGATTCCAGGCGACCTTTACTTACCCTGCGCTGCTGGTGTCAGTGGGCTTATGGCCTGTTCTCATGAACTCCCTCATTCTCCCACACTATCCCTTAAAACCCTAGGCTGTCATCAGAACTGATTTATTTTATGTTCTCCACACATGAGACCGTTTCACAGAGAGAGATAAACTATAGAGATAAATATGGAATCTCTTTTTCCAGGGCCAGACTGTTGGGAATCAGTTTTGTTGTGGTGCCCATCTGTTTAAACGCACTCACAAATACGACATACTGTACTGGATATAGTCCAGTTCCAGGAAACAGCTGGAATTAGCAGTTCCTAGTAGGACCCTCAACCTTTTCAACCTCCAAGCCCCCTAACCAGGAATGTATCTCGGTATTATGGTCCATGATGAGTGTTGTGCTTCCTGTGCCTCTTTGTTCGCGTCCCCAGTCTGCCAGTGTTTGAGGGAGGGGTCCTATGGTACTGCGTGCAACCCTCTCTCAGGCCAGTGCCTGTGTCTTCCGGGGGTGGTCGGCCAACAGTGTGACCGGTGTGCTGACCCCGGCCTCCGCTTCCCTCCGTGCTCAGGTAACCGTAACAACAGGCACTTCAACAGGCACGATCTTGCTCAAGTTCACGCCCCTCGATAGTGTAATACAGCTCCCCGAAACCCACTTTTTTTCCTGGCAATGAAATACCAATGTGCATGAAAGGCCGTGTGACTGTGACGGGGGCTAGAGAACTGTTTGCAGCGTTGTAAGGGGAGGAGTAGAGAGGAGTGCCACCCACACAGCATTAAACTGTGGGAGGGGCATGCATCTAAAGCAAAAAACGTTTTTGTAAAGCTGGTTTTGACCACAATGTCACGCTGGTCACCGCCCCCCCGATTGGATAGTCAGCCACACTCAGCCTCTCCGGAGTTCTATCTAATACATGATACTGATTATTGTAATCAGAACACCTGTGTATATATAGCTCTTTGTACCTTGCAGTGTTGTGTTGTGTTTCCAGACCATTACTAAGCCAAGATTTGTACTTAGCGATTCCAAGTTGTTTTGTATGTTTCTGTGTTTGTAGTGCGTAGAGTCAGAGTAAAACTCTGGCTCTACGCACTTGCAACCACAAACTCCTGTCTCCGAAGACACACTAAGGGCAGTTCCAGATACAAATCGAGGAGTGTCCCTTTAATATCTATATGGGCAATACTAAAACTGGCAGAGTTTTATGTTGTGTTAAGATGTGAGATAAAAACCTCTCAGTGGGAAATTTGAAGCTTGTTTTCACATTCCTAAATTACTCTTCTGTCTTTCCTGATATTATTTGTCAGTGATCTTAGACCAAGATTTAGAGGACTTTGTGTATTCTTACTATATACTTTTTTTTTTTTTACACATACTTTTATGAGCTATTACAGGGGCCGCAGTGTAATGTCATTTCTTTGCGTTTTTTCCCAGCCTCCATCAGCCAGTGTAACTTAGCAGGGTCAGAGGTCATGGATCCTCATATGGTATGGTTTTTACAATTTCCTCTCTATCAAAGCTTGAAATCTCTTTTTTATAGTTTCACCAAAAAGAGGCGTTACAGTATGAAAATAAATGGCAATACCACCTCTTACGTGTTTATTCACCTTCCTGATAAAACTGCCAAACTTTCATTTGGCAGCGTTGCTGTTTACTTTTTGTGCTGGAAGTGAAAAAAGGAAAATAGAGACTTCCTTCAATTTCGTAGAAGAAACACATACACAAATGCAGAAAGATTAATGGTGTTTTTTCCCCTTATATCTTGGAAGTATATTCTGTGTGAGGTAAGCTATGAGAAATAACGGACTGTATTATTATAATTATTGTGAAAGCCAGCACTATAGCAAACAAAAGATTTTGATTCAAAATTACACAAATATTTTAACCTCCAAATCTGAGAAATACTGTTTGACAGTAGTACAAACTCACATGCACCCACATGCACGCACATGCAGTGCCTATTTGTTTTTGGGGACCCACGTATTGGACAAACATACACATTGCTGGTTGCTCTTTGACAATGGGCACAAATAATCAAGATGCAATTTTCCATATGTACTGTATATTCGACCCATTCCTGATCTGTGTTTTTCAGGGCACTTGCCGCTGCCTACCAAATGTGGAAGGAGTCTTTTGTGATACATGTAAACCTCTCTTCTGGAACCTGGCTACAAACAACCCTAGTGGCTGTATAGGTAAACAGCTTGAAATTCAAGGCTATCAGGTGTTACATGAAGTGTATGGTGTATTTTGCCCCCAAAACATATCACCCATCTCATGTTAAATATTCACTTTGAAAAGCTGGAAGCTGATTTATGGCGATGAAAAGCATGTTAAGTTTTAAAATAAAACAGTGTAATATATCTTATTCTGATTCTAAAATGACATACTGTGAATTATTTCAGCCCATGACTACAACTAGTGGTGGCCCAGGGTAGTGCATACATACCTGATTATAATGCTCCAATCAGTATAACATCAGCCCGCAATAGCAAGCTGCATTTTTCATCCAAATCAGGCAAGCAGTGTCAGAGATCGTGTGTGAGACGCACAGACATCCCATATGTCTGGATTCGAGTTTCTAGAACTTATGCAAACAATCAACAAAACCTGTATGCCTGAGAGCCAAAAGTGGCCTAGTTACGTATTTCCCCTCCGTAGTACAGTCTCAGTTTATATGGTAGTAAATGTGTGGTAGCAACCTGTGGGACCCTTGCCTCTCTTTCCTAGAGGACATGCTAACATTCCCTTATCAACAAGGCTGAATCTGCCTTCCTGTCCTTCAGAAGGAGGTTGGTACAAAACCATTAATCCTGGCAAATTCTTCTTGGCTGCATTCCATGTAGAACTGTGTTAAGACTTGTGGCACTTCATGGTCTGACAGCACATGCATATGTTTATGTTGGCGTATCGGATACATTGGTACCTCCAATTTACCATCTCTGATATGGAAAGAAAAACAGCAACAGTAGAAACATAACTCAAATCCCCTAAAAGTACATCTCAATCTCAGGGAAGCAGCTGCTGGCTTTAACACACCTTCCAGGGTGGGAACAGCACGAGGCTTTGTCCAGATACCTGTCTAATGTTACATTTCTGCTCCCCGGCTACAATGTTATCACTTCCATGCGGTCAGCAGATACAGTAAAGGAGAAAAAAAACATTTTAATATCACAGGAATACCTGTTGCTGAACTTTGAGGTGGGGTGGGGTGGGGGGTGGGGAGGGGCGGTTGAAAACAAGCCTTAACTGTAATTCTGCTGTGGGCCTTTGATGTGGAGCCGTCTCAGGGTCCGAGAGTTTTGTGCTGTTGTGCTTACCCATGTAAGTGTGGGAATAATACAGTTAGACTCTATTCACATCTCCTTCATGCTTCCTCTCTCTCTCCTCAGAGTGTCAGTGTGATGTGAAAGGCACCCTGAGTGGTGTAGGTGAATGCCAGCAGGTGGGTCTTTCTTAAATCTGCCTATATACAATATATATATATATATATATATATATATATATATATATATATATACACATATACAGGGTATCTATACTGTATAACTATAAAAAATGTATTTAGAAAAGATTATAATATCACTAAATAACCATAACTATATTTACACTGTCTCATTTAGCTTCATGTATCCATTTCTGTAGAAAAGTGGACAGTGCCACTGTAAGCCTAATGCATGTGGGGATGCCTGTGACACATGTGAAGACGGTTACTTCCAGTTGCAAAGGCGGAACTATTTTGGTTGTCAAGGTAACGTACAGACTACTGTATGAGCTAATATTCTTTATTGAGATGTCAGTTAAATAAACATCCATGGTGCAATGCTAGAATAGAAAATAGTGTAAATAAAAATGAGGTATCCACCAATTAGAAGCAGAATAGGGCTCGTTGTTGGGGGTTTGTTCCCCAACATGCCTGACCTACCTGAAAGCATCCTTGAGAAAGATGCCTAACCCTTACCTGCTCCCAAATACTCGTAATTGTACTCACTGTAAGTCGCTTTAGATACAAGTGTCTGATAATTGACAAAATTGTAAGTTTACTTGAATAAATGTACATTTGATTATCCATGATAATGTTTTAGATTGTAACATATTTTTCTTTGAGCACAACTGGCAAATGTTATATCATTAAAAAAGCATGGTATTAATAAATACCGTGCAAGGTGAACTTGAATTTCAGTCCGTAATGACTTCCTGTGTTTTCCCTGATAGGCTGTCAGTGTGATGTAGGTGGTGCCACTAAAAGGGCCTGTCATGAGGTGTCTGGACAGTGTCAGTGTCGGAAGAATGTTGTAGGCCGTACCTGCACAGAGTAAGGAACGGTTCCCTGATAAAAGAATATGTCTACAAGGTCCTTCAAATGAGGAAAAACTGCACTGTCTCAGATTTCCTAGACACATAAAAAGCCTGTATTGTTCTGTGGCTACTTAAATATACACCAACCTGAATGCAGGTAGCTACAGATGCCTGGGCAATATCTGTAGCTACCTGCATTGCCTTGCATTTTTCTCCCACTTTTTTCTGTTCTGAAGCCTATGCAGCATTCCTGCAGTATATCCGCAGTATCTATATATATATCTATATAGAGAGATATATATATAGAGATATATACTGTATATACTACATATTTTTAGATAAGCATACTATCCATTTCCATGCAAATCAAGCACACTCATTACCACAGAAATTGACTAAGTATGTAAATCTACAAATCAATTAGGGCAGCACATGGATATTACTTTCCCAGTCTACACCAACTAAAGTTTGAGGTGGAAGATGGCACCACTCCCAATGCCAGGCCAGTGCGCTTTGGTTACGACGGCCATAAGTTTCCTGAATTCAGCTGGAGGGGTTATGCTGTAATGTCTCCCGCACAGGTTAGTCCACATGCACTACACCTTTTTGTCTCAATGCAAAATAATGTGTACTTATGGCTCCCTAAAGGCTGTATTTAGTTATCTGTCAATTACAGTTAGTTAATCTTACACTAAGTATTTATTAAGGAGCAGGTAGCAGTTAGGCACCTTGCTCAAGGATATTTACAGGTATGAGGAGTCCAACACCAAACTAGCTCTCTTAATTTCCTCTATAATCACTTCTACATGTTCTTCTATCTTCTATCTCTGCACACGCATGCTTATTCATTACATTGGGACTGTTAAGGGGGATTCGAACACCAGCTCTTCTGCCACTAACTCTATCCCTCCTCAGCCAGAGGTTGCGCTAACGCTTGCCGTAGGCTTTCCCGGCCCCTTCAATCTTGTATTGCGCTACGTCACCCCTCAAAAAAAGAAGAAAGCACGAGTGAGAGCAAGAATCTTGGTGGTGGATGACACTGGCTTTCACTCTTGCTGTGACTGTAAGTGGGTTCTCCGCTTCTTCTGTTCCTGCGTTAAACCTGGTCGTCTGTTGATTAACGCCCTGGTTTCTCTGCTTGGCCTTGCCTAGAGACTAATATCCACCTGTTCCTTAATCTTTCCCTCCACTACCCAACCTGATCCAATCCAGTTAGTTGTGTCTCCCCCTTCATCCCCTGTGTCTGCAGAGTGAAGTCAGGGTAACAGCGCATGTAGGCGTGAGCAATGCCACACAGACTTTGTTCCGTTTGGTTCTGCGGTACACTAACCCCAGCGGTGCCAGTGTGTCTGCTAGCATCAAGGCAACCAATAACAGGGGCACAACAGGTAAGGCTGCCTCTGACAATGGCTTCATTTTTACCATCATGCAAGCCCATGACTACAACTAGTGGTGGCCCAGGGTAGTGCATACATACCTGATTATAATGCTCCAATCAGTATAACATCAGCCCGCAATAGCAAGCTGCATTTTTCATCCAAATCAGGCAAGCAGTGTCAGAGATCGTGTGTGAGACGCACAGACATCCCATATGTCTGGATTCGAGTTTCTAGAACTTATGCAAACAATCAACACCGTCATGAAGTACTGTTGTTGGATTACGTTCTGATATCAGTAACACATTTCCTGGTAGCAAACCCCCCGATATTTGTATATATACCCTTTACTAATAAATAGATGCATGTGTCTAAGTTTTAGCAAACAAATATTAAAGGTACACTCCTTGATTGTGTTATAGTGCCCACAGAACCCCAGATCTTCTCCCCTGCTCACACATGGGAGAAGGGGGAGGGGTAGAGAATATGTGAGCCTGAGTGCACTGTAGGGGGAGGAGTAAAGATGAGCATGTGCTCTCTGAGTTTGTAACACTGTTTTCAAGCACATGGGGGATTCCAGACGCAAACTGAGGAGTGCACCTTTAATCTCACCTTGGGATTCCTGCCTGGGTCAGTTGTGGATGAGGGGTTCTATGTGCTGTGCTGCTTGTTGTCACACAGGGGCAGGCCAGAGTATGGAGGTTGTGTTCCCAGCCAGCCAGACCCCATCCTTCCTTAGTGTTCCAGGGGACGGCTTCGCTGAGCCCTTTGCTTTGACCCCTGGTAAATGGACCTTCCACATCCGGGCTCAGGGGATTCTACTGGTGAGCTCTGCATGGAGGAAAACCACGTACTGTAGACATTAGGGGTGTTAACCTTGTTTAACTCAGCCGCCATTTGGCTTTATTCTGTGTGTTCAAATGCAGTAGAGCTGCAGTGAAAGAGGTTGATCTTTATGTGTGTGTGTTCTGTGTGCATCTTTCTCTGAGTTGTGTTGTTACTGTCATTTCATTTACAAAGAGCTGAATTTAAAAATGTCTGCTGCTTTTTGGAGAGAAATTATTTTTAAACAAACAAATGACCATTGAAAACAATAACAAGAACATCTACTGTACACATTCCAAGTGTGGGTTTAGCAGGCTATTTATTCCATAGCATTGTTCTGCTTGCATCATGCATTCACGATTGTGATTCAAGGAGAAGTAGAGTTATGTAGATTTACAGTAGACAGTAGAAACCAATCCAATCCAATCGATCTGAATCATTATTCCCTTCCACGTCCCCAGGATTACCTTGTACTGCTTCCCAGGGATTACTACGAGGCACCTCTACTTCAGGAGAAGATTACTGAGCCTTGCACATATGCCTTCAGGTCACAGAGACACCAGAAGTAATGCTTGTGTTTACTACTCTATATGGTCCTTTAGACCAGACCATTCCGAGCCATACTCTATAAACATGCTGGACCTCACTGGTATTATACGTCAAACAAAAGGCTTCAACAGCGTTATCCCTGACCATTCCTACCTGTGTTTACATGTGTGCCTTAGCATTCTTGTCAGTGGTAGACTCTGACCACTGTCTCTGCCTGTCTGCCTGTGTCTGTGTGTCCCCGACAGCTGTCTCTTGTATAAACACGCGCCCATGGAGGGCTTCAGCTCCGCGCTGGGCTCTCAGGGAAAGCTCTCCACCCGCAGGGGGCGCCGGAGGAGGCAGGCTCACGTGCGGCGCATCACCCCCGAGCACCCTGAGATGGCTTCACTTAGCGGGAGACAGGTGGGCAGTCTCTACGGGAGTATCTCCAATAAAACTAAAGATATAGAAACACACACATCGTAATGTGGGACGTATTTAGCTAGGTTTGTAGTCATTTGTTTGTAGTGTTTTCAATCTGTCCTAACACAATCTGTGCTTGTGTTAGTTTTCCCGGTGGTGATTTACCTCTTTACTGCAATCACAGCTCCAGATGAGTCTGAGAGTGGCTCAGCCCGGCCCATATGCACTTATACTGGAATACGCCAGTGAGGAGGAGATTGTACAGAACGTCAACATAATTGTCAGCGGCCAACCAAATGGTGAGATCCAAGCCAGAGCCAACATCTACAGCTGTGCCTTCAGGTGTGTAGCTTACTGTATTTGTACCAGGTTTTTGTTGCGCTTGTTTGTTTGTGTTTGGTTCATTAATCATCATTCATTTTAAACTGGAATCCGTCATTAATCCATGATGCTGTTTTATTCACCCTGTGAGGCCAAACAATACAGACTGACACTCTTACTTTGTTCCAAGATGCTTTCTCCAGATAGCTAGAGAAATTATAGCATCGAGTACGTCCCCTAGACACATTCTGGGGGTAAAAAACATAAAAGTTAAGCTAACAAGTTTTTAGAATTGCAATCATGGCTGAGAACCATCTGTCCTCTGTACCTATGATTTGTTTCCTATTGAGCGGTGTCTTGATACACTAAAGGCTGTGGGGGTGCAGTAAACAGAACACAGACAATCAGTATCTACACACTGTATCTACGCACCTCACAGCTTCTTGTGTCGGAGTGTGGCAGTGGACAGCAGCAACCGCGTGGCCATGTTTCAGCTTATCCACAAGGCCGAGATTCTCCTACAGACGTCCACGGCCTCTTTCCTGCTGGTGAGCCTGATGCTTTTCAGAAATGAGCCCGATGCTTTTGTGTCGTTGCTAATAAGCTGAAGAGCTGTATAACATTTTCTCCATGTCTCCATATCACATCTTTCGCTTTTCTCTAGTATAAAGTGTATGCAGTGCCTTCTGGTGACTTCTCCATGGAGTATGTTGAGCCTAAAGTACTCTGTGTCTCCTTCCACGGACGCTTCACTGAAGACAGGTAATATTACCAGATAGGCCTACTAATCAAAACTAACAGAGGCGGTTCCCACATCTGTTTAAATAAGCCACTATTGTGAGCGTAGTACTACTGTACCAGGCTGGTGTTTCCTTGTGTTTCCTCTAGCAAGGCAAGATCACTTACAGTGCCTGAGGTCGACCGCCCTGTCTGGGTCACCTTGTATTCACCCTTGCTACATGCCCAGTAACCCAGTTAGACAAATGTGAATTCACCCCATTTTGCCATTGCAGTGCTTTCATTTTATTAGTAAGGCATTTAGAAGCCTTATAGCCTCTCTTAGAAAGTAAACAGTAATAGTGAAAACACAATGTTTCTCTCAGGTTTATAATCTGAGACGGTTCAACAACACTCCCATGTTCAAAAGTTTAAAAGTTATTTTTTCCTAGAAGCATGGAAAATAAAAGAAGGAAAATATTTATAGTAGTTGCCAAAGTGAGTCATAAAAAAAGCCGGTGTTTGTTAATGATAAAAATTATTACAAGGACTACAACTGGGATAGAGAAGTGAACAATAATAGAGTGGAAGGCTAGAGTGTTTTTTTTCCCTCCCTCATATCACAATGACTGGGGGAGGGGTGTATGTTCAGATTGAATCTGGAGGCAGTAGGGACATACTGTAGCATTTTAAAATGTAACTTTTACAAGATGTAGCCTCTGTGAGTGCTCAATAGTCTGATATGTTTTTTTCTTTATATTGACTACTAGTAGTAGTAGTAGTAGCAGTAGTAGTAGTAGTAGTAGAATGTGATAGCTAAAGCATGTCAGCGTTCAAAAGAGGATTATGGGAGATTAATGTTTTTTCAGTCATGACTTTTGTCCAGCCATTGACCCCACTCGTAGCAAGACACATTACTTGGGTTTGTACAGCTTGGCAAGTACTTCAAACCTGATCACTGGGATTAAAGCTCAACATTTTTTGCCCTTTTATGTTCCCAGTCAGCACTGTGTTCCAAGCCACTCCCATAGGCCCACCGCAGGATGGGTTTTGGATGCAGCCCGTGTCGGGACCTTGTCCTCGATCCTGCCCGTCTCTCTCCCCAGGGAGACGGAGGAGTGGAGACGGAGGCGACAGTCGGAGTTGATCGCTCTCGGTGAACCCCAGATTGAAGGAGTGCTCCTCAAATCTCCACAGGTATCAGCAGTAAACTGCCCTCAACCTAGCATTGTTCAATTATTCAAGCTAGTTTCTGTCAACACTCTGGTCTGTATGGTTGGAGTTTGCCCTAGCCTGGCCTTAACCTTCACGTCCGCACCCCTTTGCAGACGGAGATCAGTTTCAGCCCCAGTGTCCCCCTCCCGGGCAGGTATGTGGTCTTGGTCCATTATCGGCAGGCTGAACACATGTCCTTCCCTGCGGAGGTGCGAGTGGAAGCAGGACGAAGCTGGATCGGTGAGTGTGGTGCATGAAAGAAGACTGACTTGACCAAAAAAAGAAAATAAATGACCTGTAACTGGCTTTTACCCCGTGAAAGCCTGCTCTGAGTGTGTGATGTGGGAATAAATGTAGTCTTCTCAGTAAAAAGGTGATACCCTCTTAAGAGCAGATTTAAACCCCTCCCTGTCCATACACGATGATCAAAGGACTTGGACACACTTCCCTTCAAGGCTTTAATGCGGGAAGGGATTATGGTGCAGCACGCTAACGCGCTAAAACGCTAACATCTCCTCCCCTTTCTCTTTCTTTTTTTTCACCCCTCCGTTTCTTCTCTCACAGGTTTTATAAATGCCTCTTTCTGCCCCAGTGTCTCCGGCTGCAGGGAGGTGGTCATCGCTGGTGGCCGCATTGCCCTCGACTTTGACCCTCCTTCGTGGAGAAACCCCACTATCTCAGTCAAAGTCCCAACTGGGAAGACACTTGTTCTGGTTGGTTGCTTAGATCTGACGAGCCTGATGCTATTTCAGCAATGTTTACTATAGATCCTCCACCCACTGTATCTATAAGCCAAACCTACCTCAGGATCATTGTGCAGGTTCAATGGCTGACACTAGCCTGTGTATATTATTGAAGTTGCTCAGGTTGTCTGCATGTTTCTCCAACAACAACAAAGAGGTTTCTGTATTCTACCTGGCAACCCTGTCTTATTTCAGTTTAACTCTTAGCTCTTCTAAGGCTGCTGGCAGGTGAGCCGAGCTTTAGTTTTTCACTCTTTGGATAAAAATCAAACAGTCACTGAGTAAAGAAGATTTTATTTTTTATTGTTGTTCACATCGTAATAGTAGCTCTTCCTCAAGCTAAATTGTGAATGAAAGTGGAGGTTTGTGTTAAGATTTGTTATGATTTTTTTCTCCCTCAGGATTATGTCCTGGTGGTTCGTGATAGCAGCTACACCCCAGATCTCCTGAAAGAGAACCCCCTGGATACGTCTGCAGTATTTATACAGCGTTGCAGAGGAGATGGTTTCTATATAGAGTAGGTATTTACCATGTGTCAGTTGGAATCTGAAAGCCCTGGCAAAATAAGCTTGAATAAAAGTGCTATCCATACAAACAGCGCCCTCTAGCTGTGGTGGTGATGTAAATAGCTAGGGATGATTTCATCTTTCTGTTCAGTCCCAGAACATCCTCCCGGTTCTGTATGGAGGCTGCCCGGTCGCTCACAGCGGCCTATAACGATGGAGCCCTGCCTTGCAACTGTGACAAATCTGGCTCTACAGGGACCACCTGTGATCCCATTGGAGGACAGTGTCCCTGCAGGCAGCATGTCATCGGTCGACAGTGCACAAAGTGTGCTACGGGATATTTCGGATTCCCCTACTGCAGAGGTGAGTGAAAATGACCCTGGTAGTGTGAGCAGGTAACTCTGCTCTGCCCCCTCTGGCCAATAAACAACACTACTCCTTCAACAGTCATGCATCCATATGCATTGTGAACATGCACAATATTCACACGCACATACCAATATCTTTGCCAAACTATTGTTAACAATCTTCACGTTCAGTTTCCAATCCCGATTTATACTAAATGAAAGTATTTACCCTAATGAAACTGTTACCTTCCGTAGCGTGTCAGTGTGGCCGGCGGCTGTGTGACGAGGTGACAGGAGTGTGCGTCTGCCCTCCCCAGACCATCAGGCCAGCTTGTGATGTGTGTCAGAGCCAGACGTTCAGCTACCATCCCATGTTGGGCTGCGAGGGCTGCGACTGCTCTCCCAACGGCATTAAGCCCAACGCGGGGCCAGACTGTGATCGCAGCACGGGCCAGTGCACGTGAGTGGCCCTCCGCGTGGCTTCGTGAGTGTCGAGGCTTAGAGCGTGGCTCAGTGTGCAGTAACGCGTCTTTGTGTTTCGGTGCAGTTGCAAACCCGGCATCGGAGGACGGCGGTGTGACCACTGTGCTGCAGGTTACTATCGCTTCCCTGACTGCGTGCCTTGCGAGTGTAACCAAGGTGGGGTCACGCATGGCGAGTGCCACCCAGACACAGGGAAGTGTCTCTGTAAGGTGGGTTTATATGGACAGTACAAGTTCTTTTATTTTCTTAGTTTTTTTCTTTACCTGTGGCCTTTGATCTCTCTGGGGTTTCCCGCTGATTTTGCAGAGAAATGTCCAGGGCGTTCGGTGTGACGCCTGTCGAGCCAACTCTTTCTATTTCGAACCGTCCAATCCGAGCGGCTGCACCAGTTGCTTCTGCTTTGGTGCCACCGACCGTTGTCAGCGCTCCGGCAAGCGCAGAGGGAAGGTGTGTGTGTACTTTCATAGCTCTACGTGTCCATGAATGCCTTTAAAGCTGCACAGGATTATTTACTAGGGTAAAATATTAACTTTTAATTGATTATTAGTATGGTCTGACCACACCCCAGTGAAACTAGAAGCATAACCTCAAACCACTTAGAGTTGACACAATTCTTCTACTGGAAAGAAGTTAAATATTGAAATAATAATCTTACAAAAACAGATTGCAGTTACATCTTGTGACCAGACGATGTCACCAATAGACCAAGGTGTTATATGCAGCTTTAAATATTGTATGCAGTGTACAAAACTCGTCGTTGCTCAGGCTTGCCTTGTTAACGTATATACATTTATGTGTCTTGACAGCACATTAGAAAGTAATCTGACAGGGAGAAAAGTTCATATTGTTCTATATAATCATCAGTTCCCACTCATTCCTCTGTTACTAGTCTGTCGACATGCATGGCTGGCGTCTGGAGAGGCCCGACCAAGAGGAGGTTCCCTCTGCACTGAACCCAACCAGTAACACAGTGGTGGCAGACATTCAGGAACTTCCGCCTGCAGTTCTTGCCCTCTACTGGGTGGCGCCACCTTCCTACCTAGGAGACAGGGTGAGCAGAGGGAGGGAGAGAAGGCCACGAAGACTGAATCTTGTTCTAAATCTCGTTTCAATATTGGTTCAAATATTGTTTAAATAGTGATTTATTTTACTTGTTTTATTACTTCGTTTATTGGTTTGTTTATTGCCATATCCATTTGGCTGGGAACTCACAATACAATCATGAATGAATACAATGAAAAATCAAGGCAGAAAATGCAATAGTTTCACCATATAAATGATACTGTGATACTTGATGTAATGTAATTTAGGCTACAACACAATTTGTAAGTACATGAAGCCAGATAATATAAGCAGTAAAATCTGAAGTGAACAGTGCTTCTCTTAGCTTTCCTCTTGTGTCAGCCGGTGCTGTGAATGCACTTCACAGTGTGCGGTGTGAAGTTAACACCATATAGGCTTAACTTCCCCTTAACACCATATAGGCTTAACTTCCCCTTCCTCCTCGTGCTAGCTTACAAATGCAACCAAGAGGATATATATCAAGTGACATTTGAATTTGTATTTATTTTCAAGCATATTTAAGTCACAATATACTGTATATAGTATGAACCGTATACTTGGCATAATTATATAGATTCTATATCACTAGAGATTCTATATCACTACTATATCTATATCTACAGTGTATCTATAGTTTCTCACAGCTATAATATCCATTATGGAGACTAAATGAAAGCCCTTACATCATGACTGAGCTCAGGTTCTCTCCTCCTTTTCCTCTGTTTTCTCAGGTGTCCTCGTATGGAGGATTCCTTACCTTCCAGTCCAAATCCTTTGGCATCCCCAGTGAGGGAATGACTCTGCTGGACAGGAGACCCGATGTCGTGCTTAGCGTGTGTACACCGTATACTTCCCGAGTAGAATATCTCTTCTGCGTCTTTCGGTCTCTGATCAGCGCTGAATGCTTGTTTGTTCTGATGTACCCCTAGGGCCAGGACGTGAGCCTGATTCACCTGGCTGCACAGCTGCCCTCTCCAGACAGGATGCACCATGGCAGAGTGCAGCTAGTGGAGGTAAAATACACATCATCTCCCCTGTTTGTTTCATATTCTCTGTTAGAAACAAGCCATGATATCTCCACATGCATTGTATAAATTCATAACACCAAAATGATTCGTTGTTTTTGCCTCCAATCACCATGAAATCACCTATTGGTTACACACGCACACATGCACGGACACACATGTCTTATCGTTGTGTGTGGTGGTATGTATGTCTGAGGACCTAAGGTAACAGGCCAATAAATACACTACAGCTTAAATATCATGGATCCTGTTAGGATTTTATCTATACTATAAGTCTTTTGATCATAATTCATTTGATCTATTCATATATACTATTCTATTCTATTCTAAACGCATCGTCTGTGCAGGGAAACTGGCGCCATGCTGTGTCCAACAGGCCGGTCTCCAGAGAGGAGCTGATGATGGTTCTAGCTGGTCTAGTGGATCTAAGGGTCCGGGCCCTGTACTTCTCCCAGAGCCAGCGTCTCAGCCTAGGGGAGGTGGGCCTCGAGGAAGCCACCCACACGGGGGCGGGAGGCCCCGCCAACACTGTGGAGGAGTGCTCATGTCCCCGAGAGTACTCAGGAGATTCCTGTCAGGTAAGCTCATTATGGACACACCACTTAACTTTTCATTATCAGCTATCAGGCACGTGCATAGGTGGGGGGTTCAAGCCCCTGCCCTTCAAGTGCCCCACTCAACATGAATTTAATAAATAATTATATTGTGGTCAATAAAACAAAATGCATTTCTACAAAACAGTAGAAAACCCATCATACGAAAGTCAGAGAATTTCCCTGTTTATTTGACCTAGTCCATGCCCTGCCGCCGTCACTTTGAGGTGTTGCTATGCGTTGCGTCTGGCTTCCCACTCTACATACAGGCAGATGCGAGCTTGCTTGCTAACGTAATCATTGTGGTTGGCTATTAGCAGCATTTTGTATGCTTATACAGCCCCTTCAAATTTATCGGCAGGAGATGTGTTGGCAAGTAACCTACACAACAAAGGTCGTTACATTTCAACCGCAACATTACAGTTTTTTTACGATCACTACGACACATTATTCAGTAATGAGACCCCTTTCAAATCTCTTCACTCAGCCAGCACAACAGTAGTCAGTTGTTAAAGTCATAACAACAGTCAACAGTGGACCAAGCATAATTTTTAATTGCTTTTGCACAAAATGTATTCATTGGCAACATCTTTACAAATATAATTTGCTGGATTTTGCTGGATTATATAATATTATATTTAAATATAAGACATAATATAATACTATATTTAAGAGATAATTATCATGTTATACATAAACCAATGCCATTATTCTATGAAAGTAATCTATGTCTATGACTGCGGTGCGAGAGGATGCTGGCGTTGTTTGTTTGCCGCTTCTCCACCTGAGATTACATTTATTTTGCATTCTTGCTAGCTTTATTATTGACTTTTTACTGCCATTGGATCAACCATTCTGTATCTTTTGTCACGCTTTGCCTGGAAACATTCTCTACCCAACCGCTATTTTGACAGATGTTTGTGGTTACATACCTGCATGCACAATCCTGCTATACCAGCTAATGTCGCAGCTACTATATACCAGCTCCCGCTCCATCAAAGTGCTTTGACCTTGCTACTACAACTGACCCACTCGAACATAGCGACTGCTCCTTCTCACCTCTCCCATGGCTCAAGCTCAATAACCACTCCACCCCACCTTTATGCATCTCAGCCATCAAAAACCTTGGCCTGTTACATATACCCAGCTACATCCATAAGGGCTCTCGGTGAAAGTTTGTTTACTCGGGGTAAGAGCACTCCAAACTTGTCCCTGTGGAGACAAGGGTCTCATCCTCAGTGAATTTATTATGGAATAAACTTGACTTTCTCTGCCTCACCAAAACCTGGCAAAAACCCTTGGAATACTTCAACTAGTCTGCACCTGTCGGATACACATACTTGGAAAAACCACGCCAGGATGGGCTTGTCAAACAGAAACACACCATAACATTCTGGAACATCAAGTCCATTAACCCTTCCTCTCTCTCCTCCATCCTGCCGACACCATCAACGATTCTGCTCTTACTCCCAATGTCTTCCCCATTGACCAGTTCTACACTTACAACAACGCACTCTCCTCCTGTTTTGACAAGATTGCCATAAAACCCCAAACCGTCTCCTTCACACACTCCCCGCCCCCTGGTACACAAATCAACTTCACCACCTCTGGTCTGACCACACCCCAGTGAGACTAGGGTTGAGTTAAGGGTCACCCTCCTTGACCCTCAACCCAAACCTCCACTACTTCCAAGCCATTGGATCATTTAAATCCTTCAGTGAAATCACAGAATCCGACCTGTCCTCCACAGTCAGCAGCATGAAGTCCTCAACCTGTGCCCTTGACCATATTCCCTGCTGTCTAGTTAAGGCCTGCCACCCCACACTCTCCTCACTCATCACCAGCGTAACTCCTCCTTGTCCAATGGCCTTGTGCCCCCCGCTCTCAAACTCGCTGATGTCACTTCTATACTAAACAAACAGACTTGACCCTGACCCCCCAAACAACTACCAGCCCATCTCCGACCTCCCCTTTCTGTCCAATATCCTTCAGCGAGATGTTTCTGTCCAATATCCTTCAGCGAGATGTTGCTGCTCAACTTAAATCCCACCTTGACTCCAATAACCTGTACAAACCTCTCCAATCAGGCTTCCAGTCCAAACACAGCGCAGAAACTGCCCTACTGAATATCACCAATGACATTTTCCTCTCTGCGGACTCACCATCCTCATCCTCCTTGACCTCAGCGCCGCCTTTGATACCATCAACCATTCCATCCTCCTCACACGCCTCCAATACTCCCTCGGCATAACCGGCTCATATCTACAGTACATCTACATATATGTGTGTGTATATGTATACTGTATATACAGCCATGGAAAAAATTGAGAGACCACTGCCCCTTATAATATAATATAATATAAAATATAATATAATATAATATCTATATACAATTACATTTATATCTGATATATTTATATTAAAAAAAATTGTATTATTTAATATATACTTTTTTATTTTCATTCTTGATATTTATATTTATATTATTATATTTACAAGAATATGCAGTGGTCTCTAATTTTTTTCCATGGCTGCATATACAGCCCCTACAGTTGAAAATAATTGTGATAATAGTTTTTGTTCATATTCCGCGGTCGCACACAAACATCTGTTGCTATACCATTATGTTGTTGAGTCGAGTAGTAGGCCACAGTCTACCTGCGTGTGCATGAGCCATCATCTACATCGTCTATCGGGTGTGTTCAGAGGAAATGAATAGAATGTTAATATGTACCCGGAGGGGATAAGGCAAGGAGAGGTGCCTTGACGCATTGCAGGGTGTGGTAGTTAGAAGCATTGTGTGTGCGTGTGTGTGCGTGTGTGTGCGCGCGTGCTAACACACCCGGCTGTCTCTGGCGTGTTTGACTAGCGTGATTCAGGTATGAGCTGTGTGTCTGTGGTGTCTGGAGACGTCCAGCTCACTCTCACAGATTCATGCTCCAACAAATACCTCACGTACACTACACAGCTGAGCACACACACATCTATGCACACTATACAAAATAGTTTACACTCTCTCTGAAGCCACAGGCCACACCCTGGCAACATAGGTAAATAAATCGTTTATATGGGAACATTAGATTTGCTTGGTTGTTGGTTTACTTTCAAATTCCAAACATTATGTTTACATTATGTTGCCATCTTCTGTATTGTACTATAATAATAATAATAATAATAATACATAAATATTAAATGGGTATAGTGTACATGTATGTACAGTATGTGCTCTCAGTATGTGCATTTGTGTGTACTTATCTGTGTTTGTGTGTGATCCTCACAGACATTTATTACTGTATTGCATCGATTACAGTAGAGTGTATGTCTGCCAACGTTGTGTGTGTGTGTGTGTGTGTGTGTGTGTGTGTGTGTGTGTGCGTGCGTGTGAGAGTCAACGCCTGCGTGAACACGTGTGTTTGTGTGCAAACGTGTATTGTACGACTAAATTGTAACTGAACTGAATTGTACCGTGCCGTGTGTATCGGTTACTGTGCGTTTGTGTGCATACTATTGCGCTGCAGTGCTGAGCTGATTCAGGCAGGTGAGGGGTGACTGGGGCGTGTCCTGGAGGTGTGCATGGGCTAGTGTACGCTTAAGAGGCCGAGCTTGATGCGAGGAGAGTGCTATTCCCCCCAGACTAAACGTTAGGAATGTTAGCTACGTGCATGGATAGGCAGGGGCGGAGAAGGATCTTACTGCGAGCCCTGCTGTGGGCGACGCTACTCGGGCTTTGCTCTGCTGGCCCTCGGCCCAGTCAGAGAGCGGAGAGACACCGCTTTCCCAGACATCATGACAGATGGACACTGTACCCTTCACTTCACCACCAGGGAGCTCAGCACATACAGTACCCGTCAGTAAATGACCCAGGTACCCAGCGGGTTCAGTACCCATCGGTACATGACAGAGGGCAGACTGTTGAGTACCCATCTGCTGACGAAAATGCCGGTTCTCAGATTCAGGTAAAAACTGGATGTAGTGGGTTTAAATGCTTGTTTTCGATGATTTTGCGTAAATTGTGGGTTATCCGGTAATCGAGGAAAACCTGTGGGTTTTAGATAGCTTTAAGATTATCTCTGAAAGCAAAGGGCATGTTTACCCTCTCGTGTTATTGCTGTTAATGATGCTCAGGTTTATTGCTATGGCAAAGGCAATGAACACACCTCATTCAAGATGCTTTTTTAGGCCTGCTAGCTTTCACACAATCTTATTGAAAAACCATATCATCTTGGTAAACATTGTAATGTTTACGAAAACTAAAACCTTTGTGAAACTAATGTTGGTTTATTTTGGTAATCTCTGGTGTACAGTGAGAAGAAGGGATTTATGACATAATGCTGCTTTTTCAAGTCAGCCTTTCTTTGAGATTTCCTTTCCTTTGATTGCTAGTTAATTGTATCCTTGCATGTTTTTGTTTGTGTTCCAGAAATGTGCTCCTGGTTACCACAGAGATGGTAGCGGGCCTTACCTTGGCCGCTGCGTGCCCTGCGACTGTAATGGCTTGGCTGCCGAGTGTGAAGATAGGACAGGAAGGTGTCTGGTAAGTGCAAGCATTTTCTTTATTTTTTTCCCTTTTTCATTGTGTTATCTATGTTGCTCAATTCACTCCCTCACCTGCCCTCTCACTCATCTGAACATCCTGTATCCACAGCCCATGTGGTCTCAGGTGTACACACCCAGAACCAATAGTCATTACATCAGCCCGTTGGACTCCACAATGGGCCACAGCTGAGTCAGAGTCTAGACCTCGCGCCCCAAGGGAATATCTGTGGGCAACCTGGTGCCACCCCACCCCTGCCACCGTGCCCACAATATTGTGCTACATAATATGAAAGCTTTGAACTCAGTGATATTGGTAACCATCAGTTGGTAACCACAGTTTGAAATTAAAACCATCATAAATGCAATGGGTTTACCCTCCCCTGGCTTTAACCTTATAAAGGACACAGTGGGAAAACATTAACATTGCTTTTTTCATGGTCTTTCTCGCGTTAGACACCCATCTTACTTTCCACCTCTAATTTTCTCCACCCTGCTGTCATTGTTGGATGGATGATATCATAGACATCAGCATTCTGCTTGCTCTTAAGCAAGACACTCATGACCAGGCCTGTGTGCATATGCTAGACTGCTAAGATCACAGGGACATGGACACTAAGCGCTAAACACGCTCTATGGTGTGTGCACCTAAAGCATTCTTAGCAGAGAAATGGAGACGTTCTCCTTCTCTGTCTTAAAGGCCCCCTCTCGTCCCCTACCCTATAGACCCGAAAGGGCTGGACTCATTGTGACTCCTTTCTGAATGTGTAAAATAAGACTTGGCCCTAGGCGTGGCATCCTTTCTGGACCAATCATCCCTGTCCTACCCCAGCCAATCAAGTTAGGGCATGTTAAAAAACAGAGCACCACCAACTAAAACGAAATGTTTAGCTCGAAGGGAGAAAAGTGTCCACAATGACAATGAAATTGGATTGATACGTAGCCTTTCAGAGACAGTAAATGTCATAAACGTAAGGTATATATTTTATGAACACTGTATCCTCAATTCACATTATCTTCTCTTTTTTACAGTTGAATGGATCATATTGCACGCAGACAGTATTGGGAATGTAGTCTTTCTCTCATTTTCGTGTCTCATTTTAGAACTGCCAGCAAGGCACAGCTGGGGACAGATGTGAGAACTGCAAGGAAGGTTACTATAGAAACCGTGGTGATTCGGAGAGGATGTGCACCGTGTGCCCATGCCCGCTAAGCGTGGCAGGTAACAGGTAGGTGTACAAATGCATAGAAGTAGTGTAACACTAGTGTACACAGCATATTGCTTTGCGTTATTTTTCTCTTATATGTCCCCCTATTTGCCAGCTTTGCAGTGGGATGCAGGCCGGTTTACAATGGATTTGAGTGTATTTGCAAAACAGGCTACACTGGAGAGAGGTGTGAGAGGTAAGGGTTTGGACAGACGCATTGACTTGAGAAAGGAGAGGAACATGCATATTTACTGTACTGTATGTTTCAAGATTTATCCTCATTTACCGTATCTATTGTACCCACCTCTTATTCACCTGTAGGTGTGCACCTGGTTTCTATGGCGATCCATCAGCACCGCGAGGAAGGTGCCAGCCCTGTAACTGCAATGGAAATGGGAACAACTGTGACCCCAGCAGTGGAGGTGAGTTTTTGTTATCCCAATTTACAGACTGTAAACTGTATTAACCCAGCAATAGTTCGTCTTCACATTTGGGATGAGTCATGCAGTGAGTAACTTCTCTTTCTACAGTGTGCACGAACACATTGGAACCCAAGGACACAAACACAGATGAGCACTGCCAAGGTGAGGACATCTCATATGCAGCAACAGTTTTCTCCTCTACAATATATAAGAAACTGTGGCAATCCAAACCTCTTTGTGTTCCAGAGTGTGACAGTTGTGCGCAGACGTTGCTTAATGATTTGGAGAAGCTGGATGATGAACTGACAAGGATCAAGACTGAGCTGGACAGTGGCTCTGGTAGCGCCTCATCTAAGGAGAAGCTCCTGAAGCTAGAGAAAGCCATCTCAGACACCAAGGTAGTGTGCCGCTGTTCATGGCTGCAGACGGGCACTTGAAAGCACAGACATTAACACAATGCTTCAACTGAACTGCAGATGTGTTCTACAGTTCAACGTCAAACATTAACACGTCCAAGAAAACATCCATTGTTTGTGTTATTCGCATTTGTCACGAATCACATGGCGGGTGTGCTTACGCAAACATTCCAGAGCCGCACAGAGAAGAGATCCTGGGCATTTTGTCCCAGAGCTTGTATTAACACGTTAGAGGCTACATTGTTGGATGTCAGCCTTGGTTGGGACTTGTACTGGCTGATTTGCTTTTTCACAGGTAGAGCATTTGTTTGATGGTTTGAGATTTGACACATTTATGCAGTCACATTTATGCAGTCTAAAGCGTGTGATACTGTATTATATTATGTAACACGGTATAATTTGATGCTGCTTCTGCTCCAGATTCTGGTGAACAAATTCAACCTGACCATCAACAACCAGGGGCTAAAAGTCACCCAGTTAGATGAAGACATGTTCGCTCTCAAGGATGACATCGACTCCCTCAAAGCAATAGTAGGTCACTGGTTCTATGATTATTTACAGTATATGGTAGCGTGTTGTAGCGGCGTGATACTGTGATAAATGTGTAAATCTTGTCTATTTAGGCAGATAAGAAAACAGTGGAAGCTGATAAGGTTGCTGCAGATTTGGACAAAACACAACAGAGGGCCAAAGACTTGGACTCAGCGGTTCAGGCGATGCTCAAGAAAATCCAGGGTAAAGAGAAGTTTTTAATCATTCATATTAATAGTCTGCTGTCTTTTTAAATAATCTATTGAAACTCAAGTGTTTGTTTGTGTGTGTGTTTGTAGCCCTGCTGGACCAGCTGAATGATGTAGACACTGACGGTGGTGGGTTTCCCACTGAAGACCTGTCTAAAGGGCTGGCGGAAGCCAAGCGCATGGTGGACGAGATGCAAAATAGGAACTTCAATCCCCAGAGCGCCGCTGCTAATAAAGAAAGAGACGAATCAAGGAAATGTAAGATCCTGCTGTAGTCAACTAAGAATAAAGGCATAGCGTGCCATTTCCAGTATTTGAATCCCCTAGTATTACCTAATGGAATGTACATGCAAAAATGAGCAAAACAGCAAATTTGCATTTTACGTCCAGTGGCCATGAAATCCCTTGAAAGAAACAACATACCACAAAGGTACACCAAAATTATGTTGCTTTTCTGAATGCGAACTCGGGGCTTGTGATTGGACAAAGCAACCACCCCTGTACACACTAATGCCTTGTAAATGTTTGTTGAGTTTACAGGGACCAATTTTTGCTCAACTCTACCCCCCTATGGCCAATAATTCACACACTAGCACTTCAGCAATCCAGAAGTCCTTTAGTACATACTTTTTAAAACATTTCCCTCGTAAAACCATGACAAGGTCTCATTTCAAAAGACCAATACATAGCCTGATCATTTCTATCCAATTTAATTCCATTATATTCTTGCAAATTCTTCCAGTGTTGCAGTACATTAAAGCTAATGTCAGTGAGCAGTGTGACCAGAACCAAGCAGCAGCAGAAAAGATCAGGGGCCTGATAAAGGACTATGAGACCAGGCTGAAGGAGTTAGAGGACGCTCTGAAGGAGGCTAGGGACCTGGTGAAGAAAGCCAACACCCAGAATGGACTCAACGCACAGACCATGGAGGATCTCCAGGTAATCACAGCTATAATCGAATTTATACATACAAGTTTACCTACAAGCATGAAAATCACTGTGGAAAAATACAGCTTGTGGGGTTTTGTTGGTGATTCTTTGTCTTTGACAGATTATTAATTTATGTCTTCCCTACAGAAACGTATTAAAAACTTAAAGAAGGAGGGCAAAATAGTTCAAGGCCAAATTGACATGGCTAAGGGCGAGCTGCAGAAAACGGAAGACCTGCTTAAAATGCTTAATGACAATAAAAAGGTATGAGAGCACAATCTCACTCCCAAATACATTTTTTTTATCCTGTATTGCATTATTATTACGTGAGTAACACTGCAAACCTGCCCTTGTCTTATTCCACTTTGTTCATGACAGCCATTGACTTGTCTCTCCTCTAGGCGTATGAGGAACTGGCAGCACAGATGGATGGTGCCAAATCAGACTTGATAAAAAAGGTTAATGAGATATCCCAGGCAGCAAACAAGGAGGCCATCGTAAGGGCAGCAGAGGAACATGCTAAGAGCCTTAGCAAATTGGCTATGGACCTCGAAGAGTACGTCCACTTTGTACATAAAGGGATATTATCTTATTGGTATTCTAATTGTGGATTAAAGGTGGTTGTGTTTTGAATATAACAGTTCTTAGAGCTGCCATCTGTAATCTGTAATTAATCATTCGTGGCTTCATGAGGTAACCCAAAGCATACGGAAACGCTTATACAGCCCGCTAGAGAAAAAAATATCGATTGCTCATCTCAGAAACCCACAGGAAGTGGGTTTCTGCTTCATTAGTCAAAAATATTGACTAATGAAGCAGTTAACACACACGCTTCCATTTTTGTAGTTCTAACTCATCTCTTCCCATCAGATAGTAAGGCAAATGGTGAAAACAGATGGAAATCATCGTTAGCAGCATGCTCAGTTATCTTGGCATACTACAACAAGAAAAACAAAAAGAAATCAAGCAAGTTGTGGATAGCAGCTTTAAAGAAATACTCACCCCTATTCACCCCTCAAAATTGAAAAAGGTTGTACTACCATCCCTTCATCGAGAATGTAGCTGAGTAGCTGAATGGATTTAATAGGGGATCATGAATTGTAGTTTTTGGTTGAGGTATTCCTGTCAATTTTAATATCTATCCTTCGTGTGTTGGCTCTCGTGGTTTGTTTTTTAATTTGATGTCTGGGAACCAAATTTCATATTCATTACGTCTTATGACAGCGCTGTGAGGAACTCAAGTGGTCGCTCAGACGTGCGTGACGCCATGAAGGCCATTGCGGCCTACAAAAACATCACAGATGCAATCAACGCTGCCGAGGCAGCAGCCAATGAGGCAAAAGATGCTGCTGGCAAGGCCCTGAATGTAAGCCTGAATCAGAAAATCAAACACATAATATGTGAAAAATGCAATTGAAGAAAACCAATCCTCAAATGTTCTTCCCCTCCCTTTTAGGATGTAAAAAATGAGGATCTTGCAAAAAGAGCAAAAGACCTTAAACAGAGTGGAACCGAACTACTAGAAAATGCAATGGATGCAAAGCAGAATCTTCAGGGTAACGGTCTAGGATCAAGAAGTCTACTTTAATCCACCACATATTGCTCAAATCTGTCATTACAAATTTTTCTTTTATATTAACAGAAGCTACTGAAGACCTCAATGCCCAGAAAAAACGTCTGAAAGATGCCAAGAATAAGAAGAAAGCTTTAGAGAAGGACCTTCTCGATGCCCAGGAGGAAATGAAAAACATAAAGAGTGGTAGGTCAAGACAATAGTAATACTAATAGTAACAGTAACAGTTATCGTAATGCTGTTGTGAGTATTTACGTCGAATGAAATCATCTTTAGATCTTTATATCTGGTGGGTTGTATGTACAACACATCTTTTAACGCTACTGGCTATTGGCTAAAAAAAAAAATAAAACCCGCCCAAATCTTTGTTTCAAGAGGACATACATTAACACCAAGCCATTTCATTGGGATTTTAATTAAGGTAGAAACTCTCTTGTTTTCATATTTTCCCCCATCCAATTAGATGACATTAGAGGTATGATTGATGACGCCAAAAGGGAAGCAACGTTTGCCAACGACACGTCTAACGGTGTCATGGACAGACTGAACACCATCAAAGAGGACATAGAGAAGATCAATGTCCCCACATTGGACTCTAACCTCAGCAGTGTTATGGATGACGTGGACAACTCAGGTGAGGGATATGGCGCCGGCGTTCCACTAGCTAACCGTTATTTGTGTATCACATACAATACAGTATGTGAGGTTTGCTAAAAAAAATTTTTTTCTATCTAATTCAGTAAAGAACCTGTTGAACATCATCCCGTCTCTGGAGGATACGATTTCCGAGGTGGAGACCCTGAGCCTCTCTCCTGTCGCCAACATAACCGAGAATATCAAAAATATTAAGGAGCTTATTGAAGAAGCCCGTGATGCAGCCAATAGGGTAAGACCTCACTAAATGTATTATTAATATATATACAGTATATTAATATAGGCAGAGACAGAGATTACTACACACACCTTGTTTTAGTAATAAACATCAAGTGACACTAAAATGTCACTTGATGACACTAAAATGTTCCAGACTGTTCTGTGTGTATGTAAAGCATATACACACATGTACAATATATATATATATATATATATATATATATACACACATGTACAATATATATATATATATATACACACA
>JAOEHI010010230.1:0-25165 GCA_025447815.1 Percopsis transmontana
CTCTCTCTCTCTCTCTCTCTCTCTCTCTCTCTCTCTCTCTCTCTCTCTCTCTCTCTCTCTCTCTCTCTCTCCCCCTCGCCCTCCCTCCCTCCCATAGGCAGCTGTAGACTCAGACCTTTATTTAGTTCCACCTCCGGAGCTCTTTTGATGGGCTGGGAGTAAGTGGGCCCGGGCATTGTTTTAGGAAAAAGCCCAGCCCGGCCCACCAGACGCACGTGATCCACTTTTATCATCAGGTGTTCTTGTGTCTGTTTGAGATGGAGAGTTTATTTTGAGACAGACTGGCCCTAGGAACCCTAATTGTATTCTACAGTAATGCAGAAGTCCTAAGGGTGGACAGTTATTTATGTCTTAACCCTTCAGTGTAATGTGCGGTCACTTGAAGGAGGTTGACGCAGTTAGGTACTTTTTGAAATCGCTGGTTAGACTGAATCTTTTATCAGTCTAAGAATGTTTCTTTCAACATTGTTTCAAATAATTCGCCTAACCCAGTGCACCCCTGCTGTTTTTATCTCTGAGCTGAAGTAAAACTTTGAACCCCTACTCTTAAATGTCTCTGTATTTAATGCTGCACTCTGACAAGGTTAGTTGTCAGGACAATGACCGTTTTAATAATGAAAGTCTCTCATGTGACTATCAACAGGATTACACACTGTCTAATAACCACTAGCTTCTAATAAACCTTGTCATCGTGTTGTTCCACTAGCACTCAAAGTGAAAACGGGCTCAGCTCTAAGCCAGGAAAACGAGGAAAAAATGGAAAGAAAAGATCAGACCAAATGAAAAAGACTGTGCTCAGACTGCACTCTGGCTTATAGAAGTGAAGCCAGCGAGGATTCAGTTTGTGTTCCCAGATACCACGTTCTCTCTTTACCAAGGGTGCATTTCACCTTGCTTAATACTGAGCCTATCCAGACTCAAACCACTCACATAAAAGCACTGCTTTTATAACTTAACAGTTTCCCTCGATACCTATCGTAATTGCATTATCCTGGATAGGTGTGGCCATTTGAATCATGGTGTTGTATTTTGCTTTCGGCTCTCCAGCGACGGACTGCTCTTTCCATCCCACTTGATCCACGGATGAACTATCACTCAAAACTTTTAAAGCTACAGCTGCTTGAGGTCACAGTTGTAGCGGGTAGTTATTGCTAAATGGGTAGCTTGTTTCTGTTTATTAACAGATCATATAAAGGGTGAAACGAGCCTCTTGTGTCAGGCTAAATCATAGCAATTCTTTTTTAAATTTCTCTCATTGTTACAAACTCAATACTGGTTTAGTGACATTTTAAATGCCTCATTCTTGTCTGGGATCAGATAGAAAAATAAATCAACAGTCAATCAAAACCGATGTGGTTCTAATTTGATTATTGTGATTTTGTGTCATATTCATTTGTTTCAGTTATTTTGTGTGGTTCTTATTTCTCTCTAAACTTGATATGACATTGTTAACACTTTGTTTTTTTTTTAGTAACATTCCAATTCGATTTTTGGATTGTTTGTTAGAGGTTTTTTTCTGTAGAATATTTTATACATATTTGTTGTGTGTTCACCTCTATTTGAGCGTGTTAATAATCCATGCTGGACATGTACACATTAAAAGATGCTTTGAAAATCAAAGTGTGTTAACATTTTTAGTGATATTTGATTTGTTATGTTCAATGGACTTGAAACGCCAACAAAACACAGCAAAATGTAAATCCAAGTAGGTTACAGAACGTAACTAACGATTTCAAGGAAAAGTGTCATTCAGTTCAACAGGTTCACTAAACAAACTAGCAAACGTTCGGGCTACTGAACACGCCCTTGTTTAGATAGTAAATGGTTTTATCTGAATCGAATGTAAACTTGATGTTTTCAATGGAAAACTGCTGTTTTGCACTGGCACACACACACACACACACACACACTCCATTCTCTTCCTGTGGTGAGGTCACAGTCCATAGGGCCTTGCTTCCTGTCTCACACGGGACTAACAGAAGAATGGCCTTATGGGCCATGGGAGGCTGGAGGATGGGTCTGGCCTTGTGCCAGAAAGCCACGGGGAAGAGAGGAAACTAGCTAGCTACTGGTCAGTCTGCAACCAATCAGAAACCAACAAGACAACAATACTGTTGCAAAATTGTATGGTGCCTCCAAATGGGGTCGTGTTCAGAGGAAGAGTCCACATTAACGACCAACTAATGTGGTACTTACAACTGCTGAAGTGGGAATTTATTTGAGCTCTGAGTTCAACCATATTGAAAAAAATCATTTGAAGACAGCAACTGACCAGAACTAGGTCAGAAGTCTTCTCCATAAAGAGGGAGCAGGATAGTCATGGTCATGGGTTTCGAGGCCCCGGAGTTGGCCTACCTGTAAGCCTCCTTGAGCAAGACACCGGTGGGGGATTTCCCCCCCTCTGGTCTGCATATCCCTGCCTCTGCTGAATTATTTTTTAGCCCCGGTGGGGACAAAAGGTATCCCCCCTCATAGTGATTAATGCTGCTACTTCACCAATAGGCCATATAAAATACCTAAAAGGAAAATATTTTTAGAATGTAGGGCTGCAATGTGAGAATAGTCTACATTTACAGTTACATTTACAGTTACAGTTACAGTTACAACATTTAGCAGACGCTTTTATCCAAAGCGACACACAGTCAGTACATTTGTCAACAGTTGAACTGGTTAGCCACCAGCTCTTGCAAGCAAACAACATTCTCCTGGAATAAGGACAGCATTATGTCGCCATTACTTCACTTATGCATTTTCAGTATACATTATTCAATACATTCCTCTAAAAAAATTGTCATTCCATCCATAAAAAAAATTGCTAGCAGCCTAAATACCGGCATGAATAAATAGTTTCAAAAACATCCCCCTCTCTGATTTTTTTTACAAATTGCACCCTGAAGGCACCTAACCCCTATCTACTCCTTGTCAAAGCATCTGCTAAATAACCTACGAAACAAAAAGCAGGGAAGTCAATTGTTAAAAGGGACATATTATTTACCAGGGTAAATCCTTCAAAAGCAAAGCGTTACGTGACACTAGTCAGTATAATGGATTATTTGACTCGCATCATAACTCCAGACAATGTTTTACAACAAAAAAAGGTTATGAGGTAGGCCTATATTGTGTTTAAGGATAGGCTTGTGGTAACGGTGTTCATCTCCTAGCCAAACGGTGTTGGGTTTAATCCCTGTTATGCCCGGCGTAACCATAAGCATCCTAGAGCCTGATTAAATATAATAAAGTAGATTCTATCATCGTACATAAATCCCATCTACGCCTACAGGTTTCTTTGAGCTAACTGGCCTACTTTTAGGTACTCTTCCAGCCATTCAAAGGTTTTAAAAGTGGGGCACACTCTGTTTGTACACAAACAACATTATTAGTGCAGGTTGTGTTTATATGGTGTGTCAGCGTGCTGTTTGTGCTGCCCTGAGAGATTTTAAGTTGTAATGTTTCCCTGCAGTGTGTGTGTCTGTGTCTTCACAAAGAGGGCTAGCACGGACCGTGTTTCCTTGTAAAAGCGGTCTGCTATACTTATCACTAGGTATGCCCTGCAGAGAATACCAATTACTCGCAGTTACCTCTAGGTGGACACTAAATTGACTTCCATCCCCAATACACACAAACACAGCAATTAATTACTAACAGCTATGGCTAATGAGGAACAGTCAGCTCCAACACCATCCCTGCATACCAGGAACTCAAAACATCTGTTTCATTATCGTAACACACCTGTTGGCCATTCTTACCGAATGCAAACTTGCGTTTTTCATATGGTGCCGTTTTGGATGGGGAGAAGGGAACCAAATGTCAAAATTGTCAAAGTCGAATGGGATGTTAAAAGTACACACTCCTTGATGGCTTTATAGTGCCCCCAGGACATTGTTATATTTTACTGTTATTGTGTCATGTTATTGTATTTTACATTGTTGTCGTGCTATTATGTGAGCCAATATTGCTGTGAGGGGAGGATCGGAGAGACAATACACAAAACAACAATGTTTATGTAATGCTGGTTTCAACCACAAGTGCAATTCTGGACACTAACTCATATTAAATAGCATATCCTGAAGGCAATATAAATACTAACCAAGTATTTGGAGTGTACTAGCATTCAGTAAACCAGCCTGATACATGTAAATATACCATAGGAGGTAATGTTGAGGCAACTATTGTTACATCTGGAGTTGTAAAACCACCGGACCCAAGTGTGTTTTGGGCACACAATGCACACAGTTTGGAGAGATGGGCAGGGAGTGGCAGGGATTTTGTCTGTGCCACAACCCTCTGAATGATGGTTGGCAATGACAGCTCATGTACCAAGTGTAATTGTAGAAACTGGCTTCATGCCACTGCTGTTCCTCTGCAGCAGTTTCCTTTCATGTTCAGCAAACTTCCAGAATTTGAGTGGAACCCTACCAGTTTGAAACCAACATTCTTTTGAGAACTGTAATATTTTACTGTTGTTGTTTTTGTTTGCAGAACAGACAGAATCCAGGTTACTTTTGTCTTCAGCATCTGACAGGTTGATGTAATTGGAGCACCTATTTTTCCAGTGTGTCTGTTTGTAAATGTTGTTTTTACACAGCTCTTCCTCTTCTTCTCAGATACCAACTGCCTCGGCTCAGTTCAGTCTGCATTGAGCAGAAATGTGTCTAGCAGAAAAAAACATCTTAAATCCCAGAGGCCTCCTCTCAGTGATGCGTTAAACTGTCTGCCATTTTGCACATGTTGTAAGCTGAGTGATACTTCGTAAACACTAAGGGCAACCAGCTGGCTTCCAGTGGACCCCACGTGCATGTAATAAAACTGGACACGCTCAAACATGCGCATCATAGATCATTTAGCGTTTGTTTTTAAAACACAATGGAACCAAGACTGACACATTTGGACATTGACCGACCCAACTGAATGTTTCATCATTGTAATCGTCGGTGTGTGCACTTAGCTAGTAGCTTAGCTATAAGCTTGGTGAATAGGGTGGTGGACTCCCAGACAAAAGGTCTTGGGTTCAATCCTCGACACGCTTGGCCTACGTGTGAGCATGATTGGGCAAGCTGTCTGACCCATAACTGCTCCTTAATACTACCCGATGTGTCAACAAAGTATCAGACCATGTAATGTACAGTATGTGAAGATGAACCAAACTTGAAAAAGTCTGTGGAACCCAAACAACCATCATGGATGGAGTGGAAAGAAGAAGAAGAAAAAACAGACGAGGAAACAGCAGAGGGGATGAGGCAGGAACAATGTAAAGTGACACATGCATGCATTTGATAAAATGGGGTTGATTGGTCAGCTGGCGCGAGGCGGCGGTCACAGGAAATGGCTCGGCCAAAGTTACACGGCCCATTTGTGACCTTGTTGCTTAGGCGACGGGGTCTGAGGGACGCTCTGGTACTTAGGTCTTCACTTCCTACAGACTTAGAAAGGGATTTCAACCACCGACGACCCTGGAGGGATGGGGAGACAATAGAACTATCCATTACGTCTATACATGCTTATGCAGTGTGATGTATTGGTTTTGTTATAATGAAACTATAGATTCGGTGCACAAATCTGGGAGAACATTGCCAATTTTGAGACATTATTAACCCTTTGACATGTTTTATTTGAACTTCTCTTCACTTATTGTACCCTTGCGTTCAGTGACCCTTACGGGATAGTTTTTAAGCCTTGGAAAGACAAATCTCCGCCATAGAAACCAGAAGCTATAAAACTGACAACAGATAAAACCACTGAAGTCACAGTGCACTTCCTAAACTTTTATTACGTCCTACATCAACTGGCTGCAATTGGTTGAAGGTTGATATCCCAGTTTAGCAACGTGCTCATGTGCGCTTCAAAGCCAAAACTACAAAGAGGACCCAGACGAGGTCATAAGACGTAATGAAGTCCCGCTGTGTGTGTGTGTGTGTGTGTGTGTGTGTATTTGTGTTTTATGATATGCAGGGGCCTGTGTGCGTTTCCATGTGTGTCAATGCATGTTCCAGTATGTTAAAGTGCACCAGAATGCTATATACAGGTGCAGATCACATCTATCTGTTTACTCACTAGTGTTAAACCAATTACCATAACAACTAGTACAACAACCTGTAAAGAATATGGGATGTCATCAAGTTGATGAGCCCAGAGTCACAGGAGATAAGTTACCATCACTGTGTATTGTATATACTGTGTTGCTGTGTTAGTGTATCTGTGTTTTTAGTGTGTGTTGTGTGTAAAATATATAGCGTGCATGTGAGTGAGTCTTATCATAGACAACAATAGCAACTGGTGTCTTAGCCAGTTCGCTAAGACACAGACACAGTCGATACAATGGTACAACGGAATAGCAATGAATTGAACTGAAGGTGCCATTTGCAGAATATGTGAATTTGTCAAACCCAGTTCTAAACAGTTCTAAACTCAGAGGAAACCATAGAAACCAGCGTATTCTTCTGCAGAGCATTAAAAAATTTTCAGTAAATGGGCGACGATTTATTTTTGAAGAAGATTTCTCTGACATTGTGTTATTTCCCCTTAAAATATATTCTTCTAAATATTTGCTCTGCCACTCTTTGTCTGCAGTTATTTACTGTATGTACACATGTACAAATGAATGCTAAATTACAGTACATGTACTCGCACACACACACACACACACACACACACACACACACACACACACACACAACTTGCATCTGGAGACTAAATTAGTCAGACATTCTCTACCAATGATGTGTACACGTCTCACACCTGTAATGGCACATCACACGCACACGCATGCAAGCACGTGCACACACACACACACACACATATTGTACATACAGTACATGTAGGCTTACCTTTTATTGGGCGAAACCCCACCTTCACCAGGGCAGGGACATCTGGAGCTAACCTTGCCCAGAGAAACTTAACAATAGCAGGCCACACAGCGGGAGAGGAACCCATGGGCCTGAATGAGTCTTGGAAGATGCTGTCATGTTTTCCAGCCAGCTGGAGCGGGAATGAGCAGGCAAAGCACTTAGCAGTAGAAAACAAACACATGCTAAATAGGGTGTGTGTGGGTGAGAAGAGTGTTTTTGTGCGTGTGCCTGAGATCCAAACCAGTTAGCTTTACCAGGGCTGGTGTTTAACTCGAGCTTAAAACAACACTGGAATGTAATTATACTGACCATAGCATACCTGCAAGCTGATATCTCTATGCCTACTGTATGGCATCTTTGCTCTCTGTCTCTCGCCTCACAACTGACATTAGAAATCAATTGCTTCCTGTTGTCTCTGTGTGGTCACTGCCAGTGTGAGAACTGGGTTAGGGTTAGGGTTAGGGTAAAAGTGACTTAGTGCTTGCCACACTGTGCGATGTGATCCCAATAGGAGCACTGTAGCAGTGTCATGATGTCAGACCGTATAAGACGATGCTAGCTAGAACTTGAACAATCTGCTAAGCGTCCCACCTGATGTCGAGTCATCTGGCCATGACTGTTTATCTGACGCGTGTCAGAACAGCAGTCGCATTGCAAGATTACATTTTCTGCCCCTGTCAGATGCTATCTTTAGTCGCGGAGGCAGTGCATGTGACCTTTAAGGGACACTCCTCAATATGTGTGTGAGAATGCATGCTGTTCTGAGTGGTTCACATTCCTCTCTACCCCTCCCCCTATAGCTGGGGGTGCTACAACACAATTGAGGAGTGAACCTTTAAGAACTCCAGCTACAGATTGCTGCTCATGACGAAAGATTACTTTCCTAACGGTCAACAAAAAAAAAAAAAAACTACTGATTGAAACTTCCTTGAGGGGAACTGCTGCTTAAGGGCCAAATCACGGCTTTTGTAAAAGAGTCAGAGTACCATCTCTGCTGTTTTTATAATTTCATTTCATGTTCAACTTTTACTTTTGCTAACAACTTCTTTGCATAAAATCTTCTGCAGGGATGAGTTCATTCTTTAGCCGGGAAAGACTTTGAACAAGTTACTGTAGACAGGGCTCACCGTCATGCCTGCTGAGATAAGAGACGTCCCAGCCCGCCTGAGTACTTTGCGGCTCCCGTTCGCCCCCATTTTCATCATTTTCATGACAGAATCATTTCTCTCGGCACTTCATCTTCTTCTATCTCGCCGGCTCGTTCGTCGTTCTGTCGACGCTATCTGCTTTTCAGCTACTCTGTCACATCCAGCCACGGGGCCAGGAGGAATCCTGTGATAAAGTCCTTAAAGTAGTTATGGAAGGATTTAGACAGACAGAAAGACAGGTGGAATGAGAAAGACGGGCAGAAAAAGTCGGAAAGAACGAAGAACTTCATAGTTTTTTGAGGCTGTTCACTTTTAATTAAATTCATTCATTCATTAATACAACTTTTATAAAGAACTTGTTTCTGGGTATAGAGAATGCCCATTTTGATTTTGGTGAAATAAGGGATCACTTTAAAACCAAACAGTTTATGGTGAGCATGTGGACATTTATTTTTAATGAAAATGTTAATTAAAATCAAATGGTTTGAACCCAGAGCCCTGCTTGAATGATGTGTGTCATAGCTTTAATGTGTGCAGCTCTCTACAGCAGCTGTTTAGCAGTGTCCCCTGACCCTTTGCCCTCCGTGGGGTTACCCAGTATGTGTTTTCATATTTGGGGAGAATAAAGACGTCAGCCAAGTCCAGTCTCACCCCTACATACATTCCTGGCCCCCCAACTCCTTTCAGCTCTGGGCACTGGTCTGATTGACAGGCTGTTGCCCTGGGTGGCGGGGTGTCTGTCCGCACAACTGGTGGGTGCGTGGGTGAATACTGGCATTGTCCTCGCCCTGTGCTGTTAGAGCAGTGAGCTATACGTGTCCTCGAGGTCAGCGGGGCATGTGCTGTGTGGAGACTGGAGGCCAGATATGCAGCAATATGATTATGCTTCAGGCGTTCAATTGGTTATATTTATGGCCTGGGACAACTCCAGGAGCGCTAGGTCACTGCGAGATACCTTCTCTCAAAGCTGAGAAAGAAACGATTAGAACAAACGACCAGAGAAAATAAAGGGACAAATGTTTCACGCATTTCTGTCATTTCCTGACTTCTTGATCCCTGGCTGATGATAGAGCCTTGGTTTTAGAAAAACTCAACTAAATATAGTTACCAAAGTTATTTTAGGTTTAGCTGATCAGTGAAAGTAAATGTAGGATCTGCTTTTGAATCCCTAATTGCTGAAAACGTCAGTATTTGACATTTTTAGCGGTGACCGGGACTGCTTATGTAGCAACAGGAGTCCCTGAGATTCAATTCAAGAAGCGATAGCACCATTCTTCGTTACGAACCACGGCATACACATTTGACCATAAGAGTTTGGGGTTTGGCAACACCCAAAACACATCTCATAATGATCATTCAATGCAACCATCTAGTCCGTAGGGGCTTTAAGCATCTGCGTCGACTGAAAGAAAGCAGAAGAAGAGATACCGTATGTATCAGCTCGAAACAATGCCTGCAGGGACAGAATTACATACCATTCGTGTGAGAGACCCGGGTGCCCTCTTTGCCACCCCAAGTGGCTCATTGTCTGCCCCGTTTATGCCCCTGGCATGGAATGTCTTTGAGTTTGTGTTTTGTTATTGCACTTAAGAATGCAGACAGACAGTCGGTCAGTTTGCAACCAACCCGCACATTACCACTAACTTAGTCCCCCCTGGGTGATACACATTGGTAGGCACACGCTGACACATTCGTGCACGAACACACTCGCCCAGACAGTCGGCAGCCTAGCAGATTTATAGGGCTATTTATCCTGCCAAACGGCCGCCTGCCTTGTCCTTATGTATTCCTGTCATTCAGCTGTGTAGGTGTGGATAACACCTCATCCTGCATGCTGCACACCACCGCGACATTCCTTGTGATGATAACAGCGGCTATTTACATGTTTATGTGGCTGGAGATGACACCGTGTATTGTAAATAGAGGGGTGCGGTCAACCGGAAACAATTCATGTAATTGTATCACTAAGGCACCCTGGGGGACCAAACTATGTGTTGCCGGTGAATCCGGTGAATTCTGGTGCTCCAATCAAGGGACACTTTTTGATTTGTGTCTAGAAAGTTTTTTTTTTTACCACTATTACAAAAACCTTGAAGCAGAGAATGCATACCCCTCCCACACCTGAGTGCTGTGTGTCTCGCACCCCTCACTACCCCTCTCCTAGCACGGCCATCATGTGAGCTCTCATAGGCCAACACCATCCACGACCCTTCCCACTACAGCCGCCCACACGCTGGAGGAAAAGTCATGTTTCAAAACATAGACAGTGAGCTGGAGATGTATTTGGATGTCTAGGGGGCGCTATAACACATCAACCAAGGAGTCTACCTTTAATATAAAAGGATGCACTAACATCAATACAAAGAAGTTGTGCATTTTATTTATTACTTTATTTGTATCCCTGGCTGACTCAGTATCCAGTGCTTTGTGTACGCACACGTGCCTCTGGTCTCAATGCGAGGCTTATGGTTAAAAACAAGTGCATCGTAATAACAATAATAATATAACACAGTTTGAAAAGGCCAAGCACGCCAAGTATATAAGCCTCAAGATGTAATGAAATGAGACCTCGACCACAAGTACACTTGGAGGTACCAGAACACAGCAAACAGGGCTGAGTTATAGACCTCCGTCCTCATTGGGGAGGGGGGGGGGATTTACGGCAAGGCCTTGTGACTCCACTGGGGGGATGGCATATGAATATAATGTATTGTGCATAGTGGTGTGTGTTTGGGAGGTTGTTGGCTGTGTGGAAATAGGCTATATATACGCAGTGTGTAAATATAGATGCTTGTCTGCGAGTTTGTAAGTGTGTGTTTGTGTGAGCGTGCATGCGCGTGTGTAGGCCTATGTGTACGTGTTTGTGCACGCGAACATCAGTATACGCATTATAGTCGTATGTTTTGCGTGTGTGTGTGCGTACATGTGCATGTGTATGTGTACGCGCACGTTTGGTGGTTTGCATGTTTGCATGGCTTTGAACCTAGTTTGTCTGATGTTTTCCCTGCTGGCTAAATGTTAAAGCCGTCACGCAGTGAAAAATATACCTCCCAGAAACACCGGAAAAACATTGTGACTTCATTGTAGAAGGCTCAGAGGGAAATTTGACAGGAGAGCTTGTTCCCACGGTAAAAACCTTTTTAATGAATTCTGTCAAATTCTTTCAGACTCATCATTGAATTGGGTCCTCGTATTTCTGTTGCATTTCTGTTTTAATCAATAATTCTCTTTCATCTAATTGGCAAATGAGATAGGATCTCCTGATCCTGGTTAATGTTCCATGGTTTCTTGTCTTCTTGTGTTTTTGTATGCGTGCCCGTTCCCCTGTTGTCCACTCCATGTTCCCCTATGTGTCTGTCTTGTTTCCCGGTGTCCTGTCTGGCATCTCCTTAGCTCCGCCCTGTTTACCTTTTATAGTCCTCTTCCTCCTTCCAGTCCCGAGTCCCTCCGCTCTGCCAATTATCAGCCTCACCTAGTGTATTTGGCCTCTGTTCTCCCCTTTGTCTGGGCTGTTCCCTCTTGTGTGTTTTGACACACAAACGAGGAAGCACCGTTTACCTTCTCCTGTGGATACCAACCATTGTCCGTTTTGTGATTGTGCCTCTGCCTGCCTGACTTTAATAGATCTACCTTGAAGCCTTATTCTGTCCTCTGTCTGCCCTTGGGTACTACTCTGATACCTGACAGTATGGAACAGCCAGAACATGGACCCAGCAGACACTAAAGACCTGCTTGAGGAGGTACAGAGGATTTTCAATGTTCTGTGCTCGGCGTTTCGTGGTACCACGGATATCGAGCCAAGGCGGGCTGCCGTTAACCTCATGGAAAGGACTCCAGGTCGAAGCTCAGGGGTAGTTCCAGTTCCAGAATCAGCTAGCTTCAAGCCTGCTAGCCTCCCGCTGGTCCCAGCACCCGTGGCAGTTAGCCACTATCTTGCTAGCTCCCAGTTAGGTCCGACCTCAGAGGCGGCTAGCTCCAGGCCAGCTTGCTTTCGTCATGTTCCCCACCAGTCAACCCCCCCAGTCTGCTAGGGCGCTACCCAGTCAAGTCTCGGTGGCAGCCAGCCTCCTGCCAGATCCACCGGAGACTCCTTACTGGGGAATGCATCTGGCAATCAGACTGCTCCCCAGATGGAAAGGTGGCTTAAGACGACGTCATGCCTCTCAGCTGCCCAACGCCCTGGCCAACGCCACGCCCATTCTCAAGCCAGTCCCTGCATCTCCCGTTTCTGAGTGGGCTTCAGAGCCCGAGTGTGCGGTCGCCTGTTCCAGACCCTGCTCGCGCTACGCCAGACCCGCCAGACCCTGCTCATGCCCAGCCTAATCCAGAGCCTCCCCACGCCACGCCACCCCCGCCAGGACCCTGCTCACGCCATGCCAGACCCGTCGGAGCCGGCCCGCACTCCAACGCCTGATCCATTGTGACTCTGCCTTCCTTGTAGAAGGCTTGGAGGGAAATTTGACATGAGAGCTTGTCGGCACAGTGGAGGCCTTTTTTTAATGAATTCTAGCTAGTCATATTTTTTCAGTCACATTATTGAATTGGGTCCTCGTATTTCTGTTTAAATCAATAATTCTCTTTCATCTTATTGTGACAAATGAGATGGCAATAATGTGCTCTAAAGTAAAGCGCATGACTATGCTGTTATGAGGTTAAAAGGAGTTATTCATGCGCTTTCTTTTGTCATAATTAAAGCTGTAATAGAAAGGGATCATTACCTTGTCTTTAAGACAAGCTGAACAGGACAAAAATATGATCGACAATTTTCACATAATTTTATAAATGCTGTCTGTTGTGATATTATAGCTAAACTGCAGTTTCCATGATTAAAACTATAATCTGTAAGATTTGTGGTTTATTTAAAATATATCAATAAATAAACTCAAAGCATTCACACATGTGCTGAACAGAAAACTTAATTAAATAAAAACCTTTCATGAACCAGACATAATGTAGATTAAATAACAAATGATGAAAACAAAGAACAGCGAGTATCAACTTGGACGTTAATTTCATTGAAAAGGTTAAGGGTTATCACTTTGTTTACAATTAGGTATCCGATACAGTTGTGTGAATCAGCCAGATGGCTGTGGTTAACTCCACATGGCCACTGTAAGCAGATGGCCCACAGCTGGTGCCGAGCAAGTACTCCCCATAACCCGAGAGACCTGCTTACATGAACACCTTGAATATTTCCAGACAATTAACTGCCGGTCACGCATATATATACCCACACACACGCACACTTTTGTTACTGTGGTCTAAACCTAGCTCTTAGTGCGCACATACATGTGTATACTCTGTGTTGTACACACACGTATGCCAATGTACACACTAACACACACACACGCTCCTACATGCACAATAATAATGTATATTGCAGGGGAGAAAATGTATATTAAAAATGTCTCCCAATCTGTATACTGTATACTTCCATTTCTATATCTTGCACAGAAAGCCAGTAGTGTCCTGGATCTAGCTACTCTCTAAAGTTACCATGTAGACAATGCTTAAAGTGAAGAATGTTCCCTTTCTTTAGCCTAGCAGTAGCAGGCAGAGTATATTTAAATAATTCTAATAAGAACATTGGTTTGTTCAATCCCCTGATCACAATAACTAGGAAATTAGTCAGTGTTGCCAAGGAAACAAACTGCCTTTGGTGTCTGGGGCTTACTTAAACTGCCCCTGCCCCCCCATCTTCGCCGCCCTTCCATTTCAATATCTTGCGCAGAAAGCCAATTTCCATTGTATGTGTCTCCTGGTCTCACGGACAGCCTCTTCAAGGCACGGGCCTACGAAGATCAGGGGCTTATCACGAGCCAATATATCTATTTTTAAGAATCACATTGTTTTCAATTTGTAGAATTATCTTCCCATCAGTTTCTATTCTATATAAGTGACCCAGGTGGCCACACGCGGAACAGACACAACATAACCGCCTATCAGAATGTAGAGTAGTTACATGTTACATGAATGTATAATAGTTATTTGTGACAAGTGAAGCTGGAGCATGAGCTAGAGATATGGCCGTGGGAGCCATTATAAATGGCGACATGCCCCCCACACACATTTCAAAATCTAGGTTTTGTCCTCCCCACTTTCTCTAATCTCAAATTATATATTTCACATTGCCTCAACTTGTCTGATGTGATGTGCCCTTCAGAGAGCCAACCTTCTGTCATTGCAAGGTAACAAGCAAAACCTGGAATGGATTTCCAGCGAGGTGGCTAACACTAATGCAATGAAAGAGGAATCGTAACTAATTCAGCCCGTTAAATTGCGGACTGTTTTCCGGATTGATCGACAATTTTGCTGTAGAAATAATTATTTAGCCTCTGAAACAAATGAGTGCCCTTGCTTCGTGTCCATAAGCGGTTTAATGGTAACATTAGTCAGCATGTTCACACAGAGCGGAGCCTCCTCCAAGAGAGGATGACCAGCAGGTCACCACAACCACACTACTCAGTAGGCCTACATGCTGTTCTCTAAAGTCACCAGAAATGATCATTTAAGTGCTTTATTTAAAAAATAATCTTTGCGGGGGAGCATTTCGGTGTGCCCCCCCCAGGTTCAAAATCACTCCTAAGTTGTTTATTTGCTGTTGTTATTGGTGTTTCTACAGACAGATCTTTATTCGGTAAATTACGTGGAATCAAAGTTTTATGCATCTTGCTTTTATAATTATCTAGTCTATTCTTCCTTGTATTTTTCCGACCCGATAAACTACCCGTCGCTGTGCATGTGTGGTTTTTAACAGTGATTAGACTGCCTTTTGTGTTTATGCTCAAGTAGGCCTAGATTTGGTCATCTGCTAATGTAAACATTGCGGTGGTTTCTGACTCGGAGAGAGACGGGACTCATTTGTATCTCCTGACACAGAGATCGGAAGAGGGGCGGGGGGAGGGGGTATATTTGGGCAGCTTAGGGCGGGGCTTGTTCTACAGTAGCTACTCTAAGGTTACCGTGTGTAGACAATGCTTAAAGTGAGGAATAAAAATGCAGCTGCCGACCAAGTTCGACTGTCTGCGTCATCTCCCTTTCTTTAGCCTAGCAGTAGCGGGCGGAGTGTATTTGAATAATTCCAATAAGAACATTGATTTGCTTCAATCCCCTAATCACAATAACCAGGAAATTAGTCAGTGTTGCCAAGGAAACTAACTGCCTTTTGTGTCTGGGGCACCGAAGCAGTGACGGCACACACACACACACACACACACACACACACACACACACACACACACACACACACACACACACACACACACACACACATATAAACAAATACACACATATAAACAAATACACACATATAAACAAAAACATACACATACACAAAAATGTGTGCTTACACATGCACACACATATGCTTCATCATAACTTTTTGTATAGATGCAGAAACCCACACACACACACACACACGTATGCAGATTGGATATGTTTGACTTTGCTGTGGGCTGACAAGACAAATCACAAACTAAATAATGAACATTGTTCTTGGGATGTGTCGCCCTTTCTTTTGACACCACCACTTTTATGCAGTTTCAAATTTCACACGGGTGCTAAAGTAAGCAATTTTATACATTGTTGTTGAAAAAAGCTGAATAAAATGGACCACATCATACTGAAACGAGTTGATTTGCAACGGGATATCAACAAGTATTAAAATACTAACCCCATTTTCACATAATAGGCATAACACTGGAGTACTTAAGAATAACGAGGATCTTCACAAGCGAGTGCTGGTATGACTATGAATATCAGTACATTTTACAATTAACATTTACATGCTTTTAGCACACGCTTTTATCCACAGCGACTTACAGCGACGTACATTTGCCAACAGTTGAACCGGCTAACCATTTACTCTTCTCACTGTACACTAGATCTCTTGGCTCTGTAATCTCTTCTCACGGATTTTCCTACCACTGCTATGCTGACGACACCCAACTCTACCTCTCATTCCCCCCATCTGATACGCAGATATCAACCAGAATCTCTTATTGTCTCGCTGACATTAGCGCTTGGATGTCTTCGCATCACCTCAAGCTCAACCTTGAAAGGACAGAGCTAGTCTACCTCCCGGCAAAGAACTGCCCCCAAATGGACCTATCCATTACCCTTGAGAATACCTCAGTGTCCTCCTGTCCAACCGCAAAGAGCCTCGGAGTTGTCTTGGACAATCAACTGTCTTGTGCAGCCACCATTGCCGCAACGACCCGAGTCTGTAGATTTGCCCTCTGCAATATTAGAAGGATAAGGCCTTTCCTCACCAACGAAGCAGCACAGTTCCTAGTCCAAGCTGTAGTAATCTCACGTCTAGACTACTGCAACTACTACTACTTTCTACTCGCTGGATTACTGATCTCTGCTACCAGACCCTTACAACGAATCCAAAATGCAGCAGCCCGCCTAGTATTTAACCAACCTAAGTTCTCCCACGTAACCCCTCTTTTTCGAGACCTTCACTGGCTTTCGATTCAAAACATTAGTGTTGGCTTACAAAGCAGCAAAAGGAACTGCCCCACTCTACCTCCAAGCTATGGTAAGATTCCAAGCCCCAACCAGAGCACTTAGATCTCACCTCGACTGGCAGACTAGCACCTCCGTCGCTACGATCGGTGCGTAAGAATTGCGCAGCTCAGTCCAGACTCTTCTCTGTCCTGGCGCCGCAATGGTGGAAGGAACTTCCTGCAGCGGTCAGAACAGCAGAATCATTATCAGATAAGGACCTTTACGTCATTTGGCCTTTCACCAAAACGCAGGTCCCGGGGCAAAATACACCTTAAAGAGGTGAGGTTGAAAACAGTCTAAAGTGAAAGCCACTATAGTAATATACAGTACATATACATGCATGGGCCAGCCATTTTACATCCTCAGTGTCATCTTTTTATCTTCACCTACTGCAGCTATCTAATAAACCTCTCTCCATTGTTTATTTACTGGTCCCGTGTTTTGTGTTTTCTCTGGTATCGGGACGAATGTGCCTCATACATCTGACATAAGGGAAGGGTTTCAGCCTCCCCTTAACGTTCACATGTTAACGGACACCTCTGTCAGATTTTCTCCTCTGCTCCCGGAGTGTGGCTTGTGTTGCGTAGCGACATGTTACCACCAATCGTCGTCTTTACGACTAGTAAAGCTGGTAGGAGCTGTAAGTAGAGGGGGCATTTGTAAATATGAATACACCAAGAGGTTGGTGTATTCACCTTGTTTTCGTATGTACAGCTGCCTTTTGCCTGGGAATTCGGCAGGAGATTTCTTTATTAATTTGCTCATTTTCATGTGTATGGGACAGACATGCTGTTTGCGTAATATACTGTATGTAGTATTAATGAAAAAGGTATTTATCTACTGGCACAAGTTACAATTACAAGTTCACATAAAGTACAAATCAAATACTTTACTTCTGCAGTATTAAATAGGGTGAATACTGTAGATATAATGTAGAGCAGAGGTTTTTTTTCCAAGTTGCCGAGAGTTGAAGATATTCTCCCACTGAGCAGCTTGAGACATTGCAGTATTTCAGTAGGTTGAGTTTGTAAAATCACTTGCAGCGAGAGGTTTTATCCAGCGATGTAATGTCTAAACCGCAGGTTCTTCATTTTACGCGTGATATGAAGACAGAAACAGTAGATTCATCAATATTACATTGTCATCAACTGCTACTGGGAGTCGAGTTAACATCCAGGCCATTTTACAATGAAACAAATGGGATCTGTCACAGCACGATGCAAGCCTGCAGGAAGTGGGCGGCAGCCGGGTTTGCCAGAGGACTGGTTGATGCAAAGTTGACGTGAGTCAGATTGATGTCACTCGCTCTCCGGGGGGAATTGAAGTCGACACCACATTTTCTGAAATTTTCTCTCTGTTTGTCAAGTATTGTGGTATAAACAGTGTGTGATTCACGATCGAGTGTCTGGGTGAGATAGCGGCTTCCTCTGAAGCCGTACATGGGAAGCGTAATTATGCCTTCACACATTTCTCCCAGCAAAAAGCTGTGTCTCTGCTGCCTCGTCACAAGTCGGTTGACATCACCTTTGTTATCCTCTAAAACAAAAGATGGACAGAAAATGAGCATTGAAAAAAGAATTGAATGCACCAGTTTTGGACAGGAAAGTAAAAATGACTTAACTATGTCTTATGTGAATATCATTTGCTCATATTTTTTAAATAAAAAAACGTCCGAATCATTGTGTTGGTTAGTTCCAGTACCTCTTAATGTGTAGCGAATATTTCTATGGAGCTGTCTGAACTCCATAATTCCATAATAAGATGTACTTTCTCAAGTGTTTAGTTCCGGTGGGACATCGGTCGAGTTTAAATAGGAGAAGTAGTCTGGTGTTGTGTCGGGTGGGCAAAATGACATATAGGTTATTACACAATTAATATCTGTATCGGATCATCCTCAATGTCAAATAGTGACATTTAGGGAGATTAGCGGAAAAAAAATCTTATGGATTAGCTATGCTAATTAGCTTCGGTAATTACATTTTGTAGTTTTTCTTACCAATTTGATTTAAAATTAAAAATAATGCATGCAAGGTATCATTTGGTCTTGGAACCATAAAGCTGTTGACATTTGCAGTTGAAACTACATTAGGTTTGGTTTGACTCTGTTAAAGGTGCCAACATTTACGACCCCCAACCACCCCACACACACACACACACACACACACACACACACACACACACACACACACACACACACACACACACACACACACAAACTGTTTTTTTAGACTTTATACTGCCACCTAGTGGCAGTATAAAGTGAATGTACATGGTTTAAAATATATTTAAGATGATTGAAAATTCAATGCTTACCAAGTCTAAGACCAAGTCAGTGGGTTAATGTTCAGCAGTTCTTATATTTTTAAGTATTGTTTATTCCTGTTAATATAGACATGTGGTTGGCCTGTTGATTTTTTGATTTCAATAGTCAGCAATGTATGTTTATGTGTATTTACTATTTATGAGATATTTGGCGTGAATGTTTGAATAAAGTTAAAGTTGTAGGTGTTTCCCAAATGACCTTTTATACTGGAAGGGGTGTTCTGACTTTTATTAGTTATATTGTATTCAGGCTTATTCAGCAATGTATTGATAATTGAATGGGCTTTTTCATGTCCTCGTTGTTCATCGCTTGTTCTCCGTTTGATGAACAGTGCCTCATTGCTCTGGCTGGCTGGCTGGCTGGCTGGCTGGCAAACCTTGCTATTTTGCTTCCGCACAGCTCTGTGACTCAGCCTAATGGTTCTGGAAGGTTCAGAGAGATTAGTTCCACATAATGACAATGAATAGGGATTTACGCACAGGGGTGACCAAGCAGTGAGGCTTTAAAAGCCTCTTCCCCTCAAATGGGATCGCTGCAGAAAAAGGCACCGAACCGCTCAGCAAAGCCGTTCGTGCCTTTTACATGTACTTTGCTTAATTTCAGTTCAGTGCAAGATGCTTAATGTGTGTAATATGTATAAAATTATTTCCAAGCATTATTAGGTTTGTCTCACAAAATTGTCCGTATCCATTATTTGATGCTATAAAATTTGTTTCATAAAACCTTATTCAGCTAAATAATTCCCCTAAGAGTGATAGTTTGAGAGAATCTGGGATCCAGTGGTTGCTTCATATCTCTGCAAATGCCTGGGGAGGGTTTAGTATGTCTGTTGTATCAGATGTACTGAAAGCAGGATATCACTGAATGGGAGTAAACATCTCTTAGGGTGCTTCCACACCTACCTTGTTTGGTATGGACCTTTGGACCGAACCAAATGTAGCAGGTGCTAAAGGTGCCTCGGACCACGGTCTGGACCAAGGGACCAAAATTTGGCCCGACCAAAGGAAGTGTTCTCGGTCAAACTGGACCATGGTTCGGTTCGTTTGCAGTGTGAGAACACTTTTGTGGATGGTTCGGACTTTCGGACCAATTACAGGAAGCTGAGGCAGGCTACCGCCACCCCTACCGTCTCCCCTCCCCCCAACAAGAGCACACCGCAGAAGGAGAGAGACTAATTCTTTAGCAGGCCAAAATTATAACAAATGTAATGAATTCAATAAATATACTTGATCCTTGGAATAGTAATTGAATAAAACAAAATAAATAAATAATTAGTTGTTTGCTTGAATTTGCCACAACAGACTGTTGTAGTTATACATTTTGTTCAGATACGTAGTGGATTGTGTCTACAGTAAGTGCTTTTGGAGCTAAGTTAGGTTTGGGCTACTAACGATCTTGACGTTTTCACCATCTAGGTAATGGCACTGCAGAAACATAAATTGGCTTGTGAGTAAATTAATTCTGAGTCTGTATTGTCGAGGGACGGGACGGTTTAGAAAAGTTGGGCCTTATGAAAATCAAATATTACTTGTAATGTTTTCTGTGGAGGCCGGATGGTTTCGGGCTCAGTAATGGATGGTGTGAATGGCAATTTAAAAAAGAAGGCAAGGGAGTGTATCGTGTATCTGTAATATCCCCAGCTCCGACCAGGTGTGCGTTACGGAGGGAGATAAAATAAATAACAGAAGGCACACTGCAGAGAAATACATCTATAACACGTTTAGTTTCATCTGCTTGCTCTATCAGATACCAGCTAGGGATCCATTTGGCGTCTTATTTTCTCTTCTGAACGTCTAGATACACCAGTTACAATCAGGTCATTTAGCAGATACAGCTTATACAAGCTTTAGCAAAGGGAAAGGGAGTATATTTTTTATACACATTGTTTATTTGTGGTCGCTACTAAACAATGAAAGCTTGATATATAGCTTATTGTTTATTGTGTGAAACAGCTTTTATCCCCCTGGAGGTCAAAATCTACTTGGGTCTGTACTTACTGTCATCTTGTTTTGAGTCAAGTTTACTTGGTCAGATATAATGGCAGTTCCACTTTTAGAAACAAAATAGTCTCGATTTCCTGTGACTGAAAAGCAAGAAACAGCCACCGCTCGGTTGTGGCTGGGGCTCTAAAAGCTTCAAGTAGATTTATTCAAACCTCTTCAACCTGTCTTGGTTTCAATAGAGATGGCCTCAACCCCAGCTGCATTAAAGCTCAGATGTTGGCAGTAAGCACACTCAAACCGTATGCTAGAAAGATGACTGGGCCCTGATAACAGCATTAATTAAAGGTTCCTGTCTTCTCTCTTCCCTGTTTATTTAATCTGTGCATATATATATATATAATTATATATATATATATATGAAATATTTGAGAATTAATATGGCTTGAATCCCATCATAGTAATCAGGCAGTTAGGTGTCAGCTTGCCAAAGTGCAACAATTATAAATGGCCCCCATGCTACAGCCAAAAACAAAAATTTCTAGAATAACAGTTATGCAAAAAGCAAAGTTCCGCCACTCTATACAAATAATGCAAACATTGCGAGCACACCCACACACACTCTCTTTACCACTCGAAGACATGCTAACTAATGCAACCTGATAGACTGTCGTTGTCCATTCTCAGAATGAATAGACATATTTAACCTTTTTAAAGCCAAATTGATCTATAATCAGCCAATCACTAAAAATATCGCATAATTGTCAAAGCTCATAGCTTTAACATAGGAGTGAGTCAACAAACCACACTCAAACATAGTGCGAAGTTGATGTTCTCTTTTGATATGGAGAGAACCGACGTGTCATGCGACGTACCATAATTAGGTTTTATGCATGATTATAGCTTGATAATAATACAAATTGGTTTCCGCAATTGACAGTCTGCGATTATTTTATTTTATTGATTAGTTTATTATTCTCGTCATTTGTTCTATTCATTTCTATGTTTACACACTATTTAATACAAGCGGGACTTTGAAACATATGACCAAAATGACAAATAACGCCACTCTAATGTTGCTCCACCACTGGACCGGGCCCTACGCAACCGGTTACGGTCCCATCAATTACACACTGTACTCGTAAAAGTGATGGATCCAGTGAGGATGCTGTATGGCTCCTTGTTAGGCTAAATGGGGCGTTTGTGTTTGATGCGTGTAATGAGCTCTGGTTTTAGGGTGTCACGGAAGCATTTTAACCTTTCACACGAGGGCGGAGCTGGAGCTGTGAGGTTAGATGGTTAGCATGTTTTACGAGCAAGATGATTCGAATGAATCCTTCCTGCAGCCCCACCAAATCTCTGTTTTGTATTTTGTCTTGTAGGTAATTTCACAGCTGCTTTCTATTGAGAGGCACAAAATGAAATTTCAATTACAAGACTTTCGAGGTTATCAGCCTAACATTTAATAACCTGGAAATTAATGGGCCTGCCTCGTCATTCTGTTATATCTCGGCACTGACTTTCTCTGTCTGAGATACCAGAAAGCAAATTAAATTAATTTGGTCTATCTGGATTTCAAAATGGTAATAATCAACTGAAGTGTGCTTTTAGGACTAGTGTTGGGCTGTTTGTCTGGACTCTTAGCCATGTGTGAGGCAAGATGTACCCTGCTAAATACAACTGTCCCTATCTCTGTCTTACTCTAGTTAAACACGAGACACCCTTCTTGATATAAACCCATCAGGGTTGCCTTGCCTTTACCAATGATTTTGTTTTTAGTTTCTTAAATCTCCAGCCTTGAATTTACAAAGTGAGCAGTGCATTGCGCGCTACTGTAGTGTGGTTCCAAAGCAAACTGACGGTCTCCAAACCACATGTTCGTTTGATGGGAGCATATGGGCAGCATGTGGGTATATGGGAGAGCTTCTGTACTGTACTGTGTACATCACTGACTGTATGCTGCTTGATGACACCAGATTATTTAAAAAAACAACGTTATCGCAACTGCAAATGGCAAGGTGTGCATTAATAAGCAGTAGACTGAAACCGACTTCTGCATATCTTCTGCATATGAAAAACGAGTCGATGTCAATATCGCTATTTACCGTGTACTCACTTACTCATTTATCTTTCCGTCTCTCTCTCTCTCCTGCTTGCCGGCCGCTGAATTTGTGGACCATCTGAACACCCCCACTATCGCCTGTCCTGACTCTCCTGGCTCTGCCCTCCCATTGGCTCTGCCCTGCCGTTGGCTCTGCCCTCCCTTTGGCTCTGCCCTTCGATTGGCTCTGCCCGCTCGGCTGATGTAGGTAAGTGTTCTGTGTTACTTGGTGTTCCTCTCAGTCTGTCCCTGGCTGTGTGCTGATCCTGGGTGCTCTCTCTGGGGGCAGCGAGGGCAGCGTGTGCTTTAGAGCTGAGCTCTCGTGTGGATTAGAGCGGACCAGGCTGGCCCCTGTTGGCCCAGAGCAACCCCAGGCCTCGCTGCTTACAGTATGCAGGGGGGGGGAACTGGTTGGTTGGCGTCTGTCCCCGACTCCGCCTGTTTCAGTGGGACAACTGGCACCTTCTTCGTGATTGGTTCTGGAACATACAGTAACTCCGCCCATCTTCAACAGGAGAGAAAAAGCATAAAAACTTTTTCCCCCCTGGATTTCCCGTATAAGCTATTATCCAGCCATGATTCTGTCACATTGTGTGTGGACATGAAAAATAAATGAGGCATAATCTGCTGCGGCAGCACCGCGTGATCACAATAATGTTCCCTGCAACAGCAGGAGGGGGAATGAAAAATGTAGTGATCCCACCGTGACCTTCCTCTAGCACCCTGCCTCCATGTTTTAGTGTATAGGAGGTGAGGTCTGCCAGCCTGCCAGCTGTTAGGCTTGCTAGCTGCTGCAGCTGCTGCAATAAACCATAGAGAGCTCTATAGGAGGGAGACAAGTGGAATGGCCCTTTAAAACGTATGTGACACTCCAATTATACCTAAAATGTAAATAAAAAAAGTCTATTATATGAATATATATTGTGTGTATTTAGGTGCAATAACGACAAAATAAAAGTATATAACAAATGTAATGATAAATGTAATATTACATAATACTTTGTTAGATTTCTCCTAGTCTAGTCCTAGTCTAGTATTGTTGCCTTCTTCTGCTTCTGTGTTCATGAAGGGCCGTTATATTCCCACAGTGCTGCGTTGTAGAGGTGGGGTGTGTGTCGCGTGTTTGCGGTGAAGCGGAGCGGGTCCTGTGCTGTCCTTAGCCTGGGTCAGACAGCGTTCGGGTTCTGTGCAGACAGACCCGGGGAGCGCATACAGTACACACACTGATTCCCTCACATAGATATTGTGTAGAACACACCGACAAGCTCATTCCCTCACATAAATCACACAGGCACACTAATAATCATACATTAACACACACTCTCTGATTTGCATATGCTCATTTGCTTAACATACACTCTCTCTCGCTCTCTCGCTCTACAATACGCTGATATATAGTCGCACACAATCACGCGTAGAGCGTATTGCCTACACACACACACACACACACACACACACACACACACACAAATCCACAGCATGCTTATTAAGTTAGGAAGCTGAGAACCGTCTGGCATCTCTCAGCTGATTCTTGCGCCCCCTGGTGGTAGTTTTCTTGCTGGGAATAACGCAAGCTTTTGAGACGGCAAGAATTTGCATAATGCCATTGTCTGTATGGGTAATCGGATTAGCAATTAATGGAAGGTTCAGACACAGTAATAATGCTGAGATATCCCCTAAATACTTCCCTATTGGTTATTGACCCTGTTGTAAACCAAACCATTGGATAATAATATTAATCTTGGATTGGACTGTGATGTTTACAATTAGACATCTTTCCAAAGTACAGATGTTGTCTCTATTACCTCGGCTCAGAGAGTGCGATGGGAAATATTGCATTGCAGTTTCGTGATGCTTCGGCTTTACTCCTTAAATGTCTCCCTATGTTAACCGTGTATATTGTGAAATACTTTGTTGCTGTGATTAAAACTCATAGACAGTGTATACATCTGTATGTATACAGTATATCTAGGCCTATATGGCTGTGGAACTAGTCATCAAGACCAAGGCTTTCTTTGCTCTACCAGACAGCTCCACTAGATGGCATAGTATAGTCAGGAGAGAATAGATGTTTGTTCCTGGTCTGTCTGTGTGTGCCAGTGTGTGTCTGTCGCAAAGTTTCATCGTATTATTCTGCCCTTTTAAACAGCAGATCAAGAACAAACATTTGCTTTTGTCAGTCCTCCCCTGTGATTGCTCTGAGCTCAAGGCTGGGGGAGAGGAGGCCTGCTTCAATGTCATCTGGTGGACGAGTACAGCCCCAGAGGGAATCGGGGGGGGGGGGAGATGTGGGAGTG
>JAOEHI010010240.1:0-33369 GCA_025447815.1 Percopsis transmontana
AATTATCCATTTGGCCAATTGTGTTTTGTAGGTGTGAGTCTGTGTTAAGAGTTTAGAAAAAGTATCTGAAGTATGGGAAAGTGCTTGTTAGCGATTGAAAAAAACTGTAAGTTGCTTATCCTCTTTAGCATGTAGACATGGCATTAGGCATGTGCATGGAACAATCTTATTTGCTTCAAACCCATCCTGACTTTGCAAATGATTTTCTTCGCTCTGCATGTCAGTCTGGAAACTCACCATTCAAACCCATTCTGGACCCAGTCAGTGAAAGACTGCCCGATCAGGGTGGAGGTCTTGAAAAAAAACAGGTTGTTGACTGTTTTGTACAATAAAATATATATCTGAGATGTTAGAGGTGCTCCAAAAACTGATAAATGGAATCTTAATGGCTGCCCTCGAACAAACTTACCATGACATGCTGATATGATTAATGCATCCAGGGTGGTATCGATTTGAATCCAAATTGTGAAGTTTCTTTGTGCGTGTACTTCTGAAGTTTCTAATCTAATCGCTGCTTTTGGTTGTGATAAAACCATCAAGGTATCCATACAATTTTTGGCACGACTTTCAACATTTTTATTATCTTTAAAATAAACTAAAGAAGTCAGTTCAAGTTAGGCTAATCTAAAACACACACTTAGAAGTACGTGTCTTGATTGCATCATAGTGAAACACAACTGTGTAGTTGTGTTTTTTAATACTAGTTTCAAAGACAAGGGCAAATCCAGATAATTCAAGTCCCTTTAATATTTTGAAAGAGAACATGAATCAATAAAGTTCTTGTTGCATAATCTGTACAACACAATGAATAATGTCCCAGTAAAAACCCAAATGACACACAAGAACACACTGACAAGAGCATTTCTCAGTAATGAGTTTATGCTTCATAGTTAGTACAATAGCTGTCTCACTCAACTAAAACTGTATCTATGGCACATTTTGCAAATTTTTACAGCCTCTTTTTAAAACTGTTACATTTTAGTTCAAAACCAAATATGCTAAATTCAAGTGGACCACAATTTGCTGCATCAGTACCATATTGAAATCAGTAAAAATTACATATAATGCATGATTTTTATTTGTTTGTTTGATATTTCTATATTGCCTTATATTAATTTTAGAGTAATACTATAACATACTTTAATTTTCTGTATTTTGGAAGGCTTTTAGTCCTTCTAGAGGAGTCACCCTGGTAAAAACCATCCTGATATTATAAGCTCCACCACTATGATTTTCTTTGCTTTACATACAATATAAGTCTGGGAACTCTCAATTGAAAACCATTTGACAGTCAGGCTTCAATCAAAACATTAGCAGATGATTGGACCACTTTCAACTAATAAGAACAAATGTTTGTCAAATGTTTGACACTAGCAGACAATTGGAACTGTGTTGCCAAGCTGCACGTTCATAAACTTTTGCATGTATCTACGCCATATTTTGCAAACGTTTATGTTTATGTATGTGTTGTAGAGTTTTAGTGTTTACGGAGTTTGAGTTAGAAAAGTATATAAACTTTGAAGAGTTTAGAAAAAAGTGAGCTCACTATTTAGAATGTGTGTAACCAATTGTAAAAAATCCTGTAATTGCAAAACTGATGTTTCCCTTTTAATTTGAGGAAACAACCTAGCTTAACTTTCAGAACTGCTCCACTCAAGTCAACTCTGACAGACTGACAAAAGGCCTCCAGAGAGGCACTGAACTGGGTAGTGTAGTCTGTCTCTCAAACATCAGGCTAAGAACGTGTTCTGTCCAATAAGTGTAAATCACTTCTATTGGCTAGTGAAACAGAACGAGGAAGCCATTGGCAGAATTATTTAGTATCAGGTGTCTATAAGGAATGATTTTCACAAAATCCTATCTAATGAAGGATGTGACATTAGAGACCCTTGTCATCTTTTATGTGTAGTTACATAAACACACTCAACCATGTAACCATTTTTAATGTGTTGCAGGGATGAGTGCAGGTGCAGACCGGATATACAAAAAGTCAATTATAACAGACTCAGCTCAGCGTTTAATTTCAATTTACTGGAACATATAAACAACACACCACACTGAAACAATAACCGACAAACACCACCCTGCAGCCCCACACATACACACCCACCCAGGTGCAGCGAATGAACTAATAGGTGCAATCATTGTCCGGTGAGAAGCTGAAGTGCATTGGTGTGAGGTCGGCCTGCTGCAGGCAAGTCACCTGGTTAAGTGGACAAGCAGAAGGAAAACCTGGCAGGACTTTTACTTTCTGAAGTCTGACTTTTCCACCCCCGGATGTCACCCAGCTCTCTAACACAAAGACTTTGTAGAAATTACCTGGTTAAAATGTAGAATCATACAGCGTCCACAGAGCATTCTGTCAACACTGATGGGACCAAGTGCCTCAATTTCCTATGTCTGCATTCGATTATTACCAGTAACCCTTTATGCGGTCTCTGTTTCCCATCCATTTTACATATTGCATTTTGACCATTACTTCGCATCACCCCGTATGAATTATGTTTAATGGAAGCAAATGGTGCGGAGAAACATAGGACGATTGATGGACCCCTTCAGGCCAGAAATAACTCCCAGGCCTTCCTAGTTGAAGAATCTGTAGCATACAGAAGATATCTCAACAGCTCGACAAATTGTATACATTATGGTACATACATGTAAATAGCCCTATTTCTGTTTGTGTGTGTGTACTGTATGCGATGTGTTTGGTGGGGTGCGCTTCACATGTACGCTTCCACAATGTGAGTGGAACCTTCCGTGCTTGCCTGTAATTGTAAGTGTGTTGCTGTTGGTGATTCATTATTTACAGACCTGCTCCCCTCTCTCTCTCTCTCTCTCTCTCTCTCTCTCTCTCTCTCTCTCTCTCTCTCTCTCTCTCTCTCTCGCTTGCTCTCTCCACCTGCTACCATGTTGCACCGCTGCGCTGTGCCAGGCGGGCAACAAATGAGATGCCCATTTATCGTCTGCAGTCTGGCACCTGCTCAAAACAATCCCAGGCATTCTCCTCTAAATGACATATCATTATGATTAGTAAAACCTCAATGATATGAATACCTATCCATTTGCAAGGGCCATCTGCACACACACACACACACACACACACACAAACACACACATTTTATTTTAGGCTACTCCATTTTAAAGCAAATACAGTATATCTGTTTTCCTTGGGTAGTCCTTTGGGTAGTGTAACATCTCATCCTGTTAGATGTGTTTTCCTGTGTGTTTGTGTTGTTTGTGTTTTTTTGTTAGATTTTGGTTTTGTTTTTTTGTCACGATTTTTACACACTCCGATACAGTAGGTGTTGGCATGCACCTTTAACATTGGTTTGTAGCCCGCCAAAAAAATCAAAGAAGTACTTGGTTGCTAGTTTTATGTTCAATGTCTCTAGTAGCTCGTGTATCTTTGTGTGTTATCTCTTTTTTTAATTGTCTATTCTGCACTGTGTACTGTCCAGTGTTTCTGCTGTTCCTCCTTCATTTGCCTTCTGACATGAATAAAGTAGGTTTCCCCATCTAATTATCTAATATTAATCTTCACTGAGTCTCGCCTGGATAATATACTGTAAACAGGCATTAACAGGTCCTGGTTGATTACAGTAAGTGTCCCTGTAGCTCAGCCGTCTCATAGCATCTTGTGGGCTTTACATTAACACATAACACCTGCATGGACATAAAGGGGAACAGTCATGCAGCAGGTAAACAGTGCTCCGTTCTGGGGGAGTGCTGCCATGTTTCACGGAGGTGACACCACTCTCTCTCCCAGACTATTTGGTTTACCCCAGAAACCATCTAAACAAAGATGGAGGAGCCTCTGTGATGCGGTTAGTGGTCACGGTCAGCCCACAGCCTTCCATGGAGTCACGCAGGACCTTGTCAGAGAAACTGACTATATATATATGGTATGAACGGGCGGGATGGGATTATGGTCATTTGCAGTTGTTAAACATGTCTTATTTTAACTGTATCACATTTTGGTTGTGATACTTCACTAAGTAAGTAAGCCTAAACTAAGTCATATGATTTTGACTCTGACAACAAAATGAATCACTAGTTCCTAGGAGTGTGTTAAACCTCATCATCGAATATACCCTGTGAGTCAAACTGTGGTTGACTAAATTAATTATGCAGGTGCTGCAACCTCTAAAATCATCATTATATCTGGTGGGTAATGTGTCATACATTATGATTGATTCACTGACTTATGTGCTTTTTTCGGAGATTCGCCAGTTGTATTCAGCTATTCAATGTCTCTTGTCAGTGGAAACTGGACCTCATTAATGCTGACAAGAGCCACTGGAGAGATTGATAGATGCTCTAGTAAAAATGACAAAAAGTGAGCAATACAACAATATAATACTTTCAGCCAGTTCTGTGTTTTTCCAAATTATACGACTATCTGTCACAAGCAAAGAACCGGGATTCCGCAATTGCAAATGATAATCTGCATGAGAATTTGTCAATATAGGCAATGAGGGCAATTACAACGGATATAATGCTCCTTGAATAATGTTTGATGTGTGGACGTGTTTCATTGCCACACAGAAAAAGCGCAATCTTCATGTACGGAGAAGCATTGGCATTGTCAATTGTGTGTAAATGTATATATATTAGCTATTTAGCACTGTCAAAGGTCACCGCCTTGTCAGCCCATCAGCACCTGGAAGAACCTGGCATTACCTCAGCCCAAAATTATTTGAATTTGCAACCGTATTGTCATTTTCCCGTATTTCAGTTTTTTCAAAACTCAAAGTTTGTAATATTACACCAATAATTTTTTTTTATTTACAAATATATTTTGAGTTTATGAGTGTAGTTTTACTGTGTTTTATGTTTCTTAATAACAAATAGAATTAAAAAGTAAAATTAAGTCTCAACATGTCTCAATTGTCTCAAGTGTTTAATGCTAAAGGAAAATCAAAATGACAAGCATTACACAGACCTCTCAATGTTCCTTTTTCACATTGCCATTCATTATCTGTTGGCCTCGGATAATCAATCCATAACAGATGGCTTCTGAAGTGCTGCAGGATTCCTTCAATATGTGATCCAGCGGGACCACTGAAGTAATGTGCTTTCTTTAATCATTCATATGCATAGACAAACCTCGGGTAAACAGATAGCAATATAAGGAAAATAATTCCCACAATCAGTATAACGGCACTCCCGCTCATGTGATATGCTTTATTAAATAATTGTAGTGTATTACATAATTACGCTTATTCCTTGCCTTTATCATGTTTTTTCTTTTTTGTTTTGTTTCTCCTGTGCAGTGGCAGCAGCAGGCATTTTACCCTGCAGAGGCTATGGGGTAGCCTGGATCGATGTTTGAGGGGAAAATTAATATTGTTACACCATCATCAAATCTTATTGGATTGGAGCAGTGTATAGTCTGCACTTATACTAAACTAGGGCTATTCAGTCACAAATTGAATTGACCCAATTTTAGATCACCTTAAAATATTTTTTGGCCTCTTTTTCCCTGAAGGTTCCATAAAGGAACAACAAATAAAACAAAAATAATTTGTCAGGTATAACTCAATTAACTACAAACTTGGGTCTAGTACCACTTTCAAACCAATGACCAGGGTCGGTTATTTGGCCAATGTTCAATCCTTCTTTTTTCAATTCAAACCAAGTCAGTCAACAAGTGTTTTAAACGTCATCTTTTGTGTAAGGCTACCATTATCTACTACCTGCACAAAGCCAACAGTACAATAAAGGCAATATAGACTCCAATAATTACATAACTGGTTTGCATGCAGTACCCTGGACTACCACTAGGTTAGTCAGATTTTGAAACTCTGAAGTTGTTGGTAGTAGCAAATATTCAATGAGGGGCCATAATGGAGAAGGGTTCCATCAGTACAGCAGTTGAAAAGGGGTCAGTCTGTCCAACGAGTTGGCATTTCGTTGTACTACTCACTTTCCAAGAGTATTGTGTTTTCGAATGCAGTATTGATTGTGGCTTCATTTGTCAGCATTTCATTACACATATCCAATTGGTTTGTATGTACAGACAGACCCAGCAGCAGGACTAGAGAGGTTCCCTGAAGATCAATAGGCCACATAATGTATCTTCTCAAGGACACCTGGAGATAAATTCAGTAATAGCTTGCGACTGTCTGATGAGCAAAGCCGATTAATGTCCCTGTTACAGTGGATAGACACTTCAGAATTGTTTGGCCTAATTTGCCAGTGTGCGATGAAGTAATTTATCATTTTAAGGCAATGATGGATATGAGTGCACGATAGCCAACATAAGATAAATTCTTTCTCCTTCTCTCTCTCTCTAAACTCTCACACAAGCTGTTTGTATTGAGAGGATAACTTTGGTAATTCCAGAGTGCGCTGTCAAACACTAGCAGGCTGTTAAAATCGGATGCCTTCGGAAGGGATTGTAGTTTATAGATGACAGAATAATTACCAAGCTCCTGAAATACTTTAGGTTTTCATAGCAGAGTGTGTGACAGCTATGCATTTACAAGCATTCAAATTCCACAGGTTTAGCAAAAACTTCTGAAAGCACTGTCAACATAAAACATTCCAAAACCAGCCAGCTTAAGACAGTGTAATACTGCTGACATCTAAATGGGATATTGACTGATAGATTACTATCGTGCTAGTAAACCCAAGGCAGGTAAAGTCAGGGCTGGATTTGAGACCTCTGAATTCTTCTGCACCCAGACCCTGACCTCAAACACCAAAATACTTATATACTCAGTAACATGTAACTGCAAACGGTTATACACAATTCCTCATTACTGTGCTAAAAAGTGGGCCATTGTCAAAGTTATCACATGATTTGCCCTTTGCAGATACATAGTAAATTTAAACAATTAAATATCATCCCCATGGCAGGAGTACTGAAGCAATTTAACACCAGCAAGAAGCACATTTCATTTACATAGAGAACAATTTAACTAAGTGCAATGAGGGGGCTTAATTGAAGAAAGTGATGTATCTGCAGCACATTTAGTGAACATAATCAGTATTTATAAGTACTGACAAACCTCTGTGCTACGTTTTGGAGTAGGAAATTAGTTTTTTAAACTTCTGGGTCATTTTATTATCAGGGTTGAAAGTGGAAGATGAAAAAGTTATGAATTTGTCAGTGAAAAAGCTGTGTTTTGTATCAGTGTGAGTGTCTGTATCCGTGTTGGTTTCATTGTCTCTTTTACAGGTCGATGTGTTAGGGCAAATTATCAGAGCAGGTATGAGACAAAATGGGTTATGCAAGGAGGTAAATAAACTAACCAACAGTGTTTACTAATTGCAGGAGGGGATTTCAGAGTAGTGTCTAACCGTACATTTAAACTGCCAGCGACAGCTAGCTACAACCAGCTACAAAGCAACATACCGCCATTCAGTGCCAGGTCAAATGGTGACGGTTGTGCAAAACAGTTATGTCTCACCATTTGACAAATAGTATTTTTGTCATATAAATGACGTATCATACTTTTCAAATTGTTGACAAAAAGACATTATTTTATTTCACAGCAAATTCATCTCTATTTTAACGAAAATTAAGAATAGGCTTAGAATTTAGATATTCGTTAAAATGTAGACGAATATATATCGTCAATATTTTGACGAAACCATTGCTATTATACTATGGAATGATATATTCGGCACAATATTTACGAAAACAGTGGATAAGAAAATTATAATATTAGTCTAAATAGCAACGAATTATGTTTTCGTTGAAATATAAACAAAACATATCTGACCAAATTTCATCAAAACGTTGAAAAAGGTTTTGTTGTCTGATTTGAAGTTCCCTGCTCGCACAAAGATTTTTCTGCCAGGAGAAAAGAAATAGGCCAGCGCCTACTTGACTAATCAGGTATTTTTGCCAAGCTTGGGTGGAAGGTCACATACATATAAGTTCATGAGCAAATAATAATACTTAATATTTATGTCTTTATTTCCATAGACGATCTTGGGGATCTATGTTTGTCATGTGGCCATCAATATCCATGCACACAAGACACCATTGACACTATTTTTATTATTATCATCAGCCATATAACACTGTTAATATTTTCTTTCAAAAGTTTCATACAGTTCATATTTTTGAAGTCTATAACTTCTGAAGTACTGATGTCATGCCAAAGCTTTTGAGTATGTGTATTACCCCAACACAGATGCACTGTTAATTTACCATGGGTGTGAAGGACCTCTTCAATATATTGTTCTTCAACTCTCTTTGTGTCTTTATTGTTATTTTGCATCTAGTTATTGTTATTAGATTATGTGTCAAGATAACATATACAGGACTGTTCTTATCTGAAGATCACTGTCTTAGACAAGATGCAATGTTTTTCAGAGGCTTACATGTTTGCAAACAACCAGGTGGTGAACATATAATATTGTGTGTATTAGTCTGTGTACAGAAATCATGCAGTCTGATATCCAAACAACAAAATTGTCCACACAACACTATACAATAAATACACTACATATACAGATGATGCCACTGTACATATGATACTTTGTTTCTAGTGTTGTTATTCCTTGGAGATAAGATATAGGCTAACAGGCTTAATCTTAGTTAGTTCTAAAGCCTAAGCTTATTGTGCCTAGCCTTTATACTTATCAAAGGATTACCCTTGCTCTAACCAAAATATTAGCAAAACAAACAAAAAAACTAAACAATTTCTCAGTGTTTATCACATCTTTTTTATGTTTCAAATGTATTGTTTTTGAGCTTTTTCTTAAACTTGCAAATACAGTATTACTACATTATTTTAGTTCATTGTTACAACTATTCCATAATTTGACTCCTTTCACACATCTATTGTTCACATTTGTCCTTACCCTCTTTATTACAAACATAATTTCTCCAGAATGGATACCTGCTCTCCCTTATTGAAAACAACCCTTTGATACAGACAGTGTTTTGTATTTTGCTCTAAGCATTATTTGTAGAGTTTTAAAGTCCACTAGGTCCATGCATTTTGAGGCATAAGATTTCATAAATAATAAGTTGGTTATACTCAGCCTTATTGACAATTCTTACGGCTCATTTTTGCAATATAAAGATGGAATTTGTGCTGCTTTGCCCATACTTCCACACAATATGTAATGTATTGTAAGGTCACCCTATGACTGAGCAGTATATAATAAATAGTGAGTTATGATTCAAGATGTCCTTAGTTGTATGCAGTATTGCAATGAATTTAGACAGTTTTGATTTAATATTGAAATAGAAAAATTGGGATATGTTTATATATGTAATACTCAAGGCCGAAGGCCAGATGGGGCCCTCCATGGACTTTGTTCCGGCCCTTGTATCGAATAAAGTAAATCTGACTTGTAAGCTCGTGTTTAGTCAATGGCAATACCCATTTTCAAAACAGGGAGGCGCCGCAGAATTGTCTTCTTTCTACCACAGATGCATTTGCCCATATACTTCTTAAAGCTTCTGGGCTGCCTGTATCCATACTGTAGATATTTATATCTATGCTGGTATCCTGTGAGTGTTGAAAAGCAAGTCTTCTCACAGATCCGGCCTGACATTTAAAGAGACACCACATGGTTTTAAGCAGGTTGCAGCAAATTATCATGTTCCAAAGTAAATTTACCAATTTAATAAAACAACATGCACACGGGAGATGTGAAATAATGACTTCCAATGTTAAGGATAGAGGCCTTATTTGATTCATTAAAGGCTAGGTTCCATGTTATTTCTGTTTATGCTTCGTAAACTCAGTTTTCATCCTTTAGATCCAGCAGGTATTTGCCCAGCAAAAAAGACCAGTAATAAACCCAAAGACCTTCTGAATCCTTTTTAAAAACTGGAAAGGATGAGTGAAACATAATGAACATGATAGGGCTCATGTACTCAAGGATAAAGGGGCGGTTGAGCCTTTTATATCCTTCGCTTCTAAAATCTGTTAAGATGTTACCAAGAGGTATTCTTTCAGATGTATTGCAATAAACGTTGCATAGTGTTTTTGGCTCCTGGAGCAACCTATTAATTTTTATGTGATTCTGTAAATAAAATTACGTTTTTTGTAATTTCTAGATGCAATGTAACAGATGTCACAACACACACTTACATCAAGCACACGATGGAAGTCACTTACAGTATTTGGTTATGTGTATGTGTAAATTGTACATATCAGTAGAATAACAGCTGTATTGGCCGCAGTTGGCTTGGGGGATTCCAGACCCCAAGAACTTTGAACACTGTTCATATTGGCTCATATTGGCTTTAGTAGTGATAAAGCTGCTACCAATTTCTAGAGGTGAACCTCACTTTTGGAACTGTCATTTAGTATTCCATCATTTAATATTAGAGACTATACTTTATAAGGTAAACAACAACTTAAATATGCAGCACTTCCTGTACACCTGTGCATGTTGCTAAATAAATGTGTAGTTTTCCTTTCTGTGCTCTGCAATACTCTCTCTAAATCAAGGTCTGTCAGTTCCCAGACATATCTTTCTTTTAGAACAATATACATATCTCTATTAGGCTTGGTTTGGGTTAACATTATGATACAGGAGTATAGCATCATTTTTTCTTGTCTTTTTTTCCCCTGTGTCCAAGACAACAACCGCAGTAGAAGTGAATAGCCTCTGACTCCATTAATAACTTGTGCTATGGGGAGCTATTATGCAAGTCCTGAAACCTGAGAGCCGGTCACCTGTTCTGCTACCTGAGCCCAGGCCCATGGGGGAACAAGAGTTGAAGAAGGAGGAAAGCCTCACTTAGTCACCTGTCAAGAAGACTGGGCTCCGGGGAGGACATTTCTGGAAACCTCTGGGGGATAACTGGTGGGTGTTGTCGCCCTGCATTCCTAAGCCCCCGTAAGGCTTCTGGAGTGACTGAATTAATGGAGATGCGTGTGATGGGTCCATGAGGACCATCACTGTGAGAGTATAAGCCCAAGACAAGAGCCAGCCTTCTTTCAACAGCAGAGGATATTAGTTAACTCTGGAGTATTTGAGGTAATCTCGCAGGGATATTTGGATCACGACTATAATGATTGTGCTGAAGTGCCGTGCCTATAGCTCCTTCATTTTCTGTCATTGCTGAGTGATTGCTATTTCCAGAGGGGCTAACAAAGACACCGGAGAACCTTCCAGGCTCCTTCTTGACAGCCTCGATCAAGTAGTGGCTGGCTTCATTTTGACAGTCTGCTTTATCAGGTTAGATGCACCGTGCGTTGTCTCACATATAATTATAGAAGCTTAGTAGCTCAGGCCTCTAGATGTTAGTTTTGAAATTGTACATATTTATGCCATATCTTTCTTACTGCCATGCACTGTCCCTTTCTGACAGTTTATTATAGTATTCCTCAATAACCATGCAGTACACCCAGACCTGACAGTTTTCAGTAATGTTATATCATTAAATATTCATCCACCGAGTTATGTAGTTCCTAACCTGTAGAATGGACTGCTCACTAATTGTATCTATACAATGACAAAGACATTTTCTGGACTGTCTCCCTACTGTGACTTCCTGTATTCTGACAGTCTATTGGCCACATGTGACCACATGCCATCAACCCACCGTCAGAACAATCATTGTATGCTTAATCTACTACCGACTCACGTATATAGGAACAGACCTGGAACAGCCAACAATTGGTAACCTGAATTGAACCCTTGTTTAAATATGTTTCTGCATATGCTGTTGTCAGAAACACATTACATGTTATGCCAGGTGAGAGAGAAAACCAAGATTAGTTTTCTTTTCACAAAGGCAAAATCCTGCCATGATGTGTAAAGGGACAAAAACTACAGAGCAACAGCAATTTCTGGACCATAATTCAGAGTAGCACACTGAACAAGAGAGTAACAAGATGAATATTTATAATAAAGTCCATATAGTAGTATATTCCTCAATAGCCTCTATTGGGTATAATGGCTCTGCATTAAGATAGCTAAAATGCTAACATTTGGTCAAGATGCTGTTATTGTAAGTTCTCCAGGGTCCATCCCAGCACAGTCTGTGCTGACGGGTTTAATTCTGCACAGCCTGTCTGTTTCCTAATCAGCTACAGTATATGTTCCTGAGATCTCACTCTACCTCATTGTCAGGTGCACTATGAACACAAAGGCACATAGAGAGTGCTCCATCTCTCTCAAATGTACTCTCTCAAACACACACAGGCATCCACTCACACTGGCTGGCAGTATATGTTTTTTTCTGTGTCTGTCCCTTATAGGTTAATTGGGTTTTTCTCAATGGTGGAATTGATAATTATTCCCTCATTCCCTCCTAAACACAAACAGCCAACTTCCATGAATGCCACTTTGTTACATTCCATAAATATTACCACACTTTCCCCCAGTTCCACTTGCTGGTGTGGCAAAAATATATCAAAGGGAAAATGAGGTAAAAACTATGAATACATAATATTCTATTTCAGTATTGTTCAATCTCACATTCCTGTCCCATGTGACTCCACCTCAAAGTAGAGCACACAGCGTAAATGTAATTACTTTTCTTGTATTGTATGCATGGCTCCCTTCACACAAACACCATAACACAGAAAAACATTACTTTAATTTGCTAAGACTTGCCTCGAAAGTGTGTAACATATGGATAATGTTTGTTGTTTGTGGAACATTTCCGATTTATTGAATGTAATAAAGACTGTAAACGTGGTACATGGCATTGCAGTGCAATACTGAGAATAGTGTACTTGATGCTGCATTTAGGATTAAAAAAACAACCATTAAATACAAGATAATGGAGTAATGTTTTCTATTGCATTGCGTTTTAAATCAAGCAAGCAGCAGATAGGCCCTTTCTTGTGCCCTTGTAGGCGTAAACATTTGAGCTGTTATTTGTTCCTTACCATTTATTAAAAATGCACAAGGCAGGCCAGGCAGTAAAGCATGCTTGGGAATCAAAGAGTAAGCATCAGCTCAGCCAAGGAATAGACAGAAACAAATGAAATTAGTGACATAGAACAAGAGAAAGGTGTGTGGGGTGGACAGGAGATGGACACAAGGAGAAACATTGGACGAGAAGAATGACTTTACTTAAGAAAGTTATTGGAAAGAGGTAATAAATTAATTGAGGTGTTAGCAGAGAGGCTATTTTCCAGCTATCAAGTAGCTGCAATCGATAATTGTATTACAAGAAACTTTAAGAGGACTGTTTAGACACAGAATGTGTAGTCTATTTAAGAATGAACCTTTGGGTATCGTACTAGCCTAAACCTTTTATTCTAAATGCTTTATTTACAGATGGAAAAATAGAAGACAACAGTACAATGTCAATGATTTTCGGCAGTTGGAGAGCTTCAAGAAATTCCACATTTAACATCAAAGAGGTAAATCTTTGCAGGTGTACTTATCCATTTTCTAAATGGCATAGAATACACATAGGCTATTGAGCTGACACTGAAGTCTGTGCTCTGAAAATTCTCTTGGGATTTTAATTCCAAATACTAAAATGAGACAAAGTGTGTCACTACTTCTGTATTTCCATTAACACTACTGTCTTGATCACTATTGTTAAGAAACTAAAATCTTATAATTCAGAATAATGTTCAAAAGACCCTAAAGACACTTTATATAATTGTTTCCTGATATTTTAAATGCTGGAATGTCAGAAACTCCAGGAAGTCTAGATGTTTAATTAGAACAAATTAGGTCCTGTCTACAAACCATCCCCTTATACTGATTAAACTTTTACCCCACAAGGTTGTGTTCCTCTATGTAAAAAGTAATAGGAGGAACTGGTATCTTTCAAACACATGAACTGTTGTGGGCGGTTGCTTTTAATTTGAGTGGCAGTTTTAGCAGTAATTGTTATCTATTTTTTATTTGTTTATTTGATTAACTACGTGAGAATAAAGACAGGGTGGTTATTATATTATTTTAAACTTGTCATCTGCCCTTGGAAGGTTTAAATGGCATGGTTAATATTTCCCCTAGTGCTACTCAAAGTTAGACATTGCCATGACAACAGCAAGTGGTAAAGAAACAAGCAGTGCAGGGGCGCTAGTAATGAGTCACTCTTAAACCACGAAGTTAGGACATTAACATATGGTGCTGAAATAACAGGATAGAGCAATTTGAGTACCGTCAAAGGAATTTTAAGGCATTGTGTTAGATATATTCGTAGATGTATTCTTCTACAAATGAAAGGTTCCACAATGAAGCTTTAGGGGTTCCTCAGGATTGCCACTGTGGAGAAACCCTTTAGGTTAGTTTTTGAACCTTTTAAACAGTTCATTTAAAATGTTTCTTTATTGAAGTTTTTCAAAGGGTTTTCTTTTCAATGAATGTTTCAACACGTTAAAGGGGTATTTAAAGGGGACAAAGTGTTTTATTGCCAGTAGGCTATTTGGAGAAAAATTATTAATTAATTCTAGGTATTGTTTGTGTTGTGTTGTGTTTGTGTTGTTTATATACTCTTTATAATTCACAAAATAAGTAAATGAAATGCACAAAATAACCAACAAGGCAGTATATTCAATTAAAATAGGGGAATAAAGGGATCCAGTTCAAAACACCTAGAATCTCTCATGTGTTTTGTCATGAGAGCTTCTGGGTGCGATGGATACAAATCCTGTACAGGGAATAGAAAAAGGCTAAGGGGAAGTCTTAGAGAGTAAACACTTTACTTTTACTCATGCTATTCTTACAGCTCACACTGAGGTTTAAAATCCCTGCCCCCTCATAGATCTGGATATGCTACTATCAGATGCCCGACAGTATCAAGGGTCTCCGTGTGAGACTAATTTTATCTCAACTCTTGATACAACCTTGTTCCTGTCTTATAGGCCTCAAAAAAGGATACCCCTGTTCCGCTGAATAAGAATGTGTCATCGGGTTTTTGGAAGGAACAAGATGAGAAGGAGAGGAGGGTGTTCCCGTCATTCAGATGTGTAATGCCTTCGGGGGATCCTCAAAGACAAGGCAGTGCATCTTACACTGGGGATTCAAACCGTTCCGAGACTGCAAACGTCCCTAAAGTGGCAGAGGAAAATTTACAAGGGACGTTTTCCTGCATCACTATCCCAGCCCTGAAGGTCCCCGAGGAGGTTTCCAGCCCTAGGATGACATTTTTCTATCCAAAACCCTTTAGGAGCAGAGGTTTGTCCACGAACCGGTGCCCAATGAGAGCCACCATCTCCCATCCCAACCTGGACAGGCAAAGTCCTTTCACTGTAAAGGTAAAAGACGTCGGACAGAGCTACACTGCAGTGGACGCGGTTACATTAACACAAACTCTCAGAGAAGAACGCAGACACAGTTTTAGCGAGGGAGACGAAAGCCAGGAATTAATCGCAGACTCTTTTACGCCTCCGTTGGCAAAACACACTTACCGCTCCTGCCTACAGCTTGAGGTGCATCCCAGGTGTGCTAGCTCCGTTGTGTTTCTGAGCAAACCACTCTCCATTTCCCTGGTAGGCCTAGAGGGAAGGAGAGCAAGCCAGCCAACCCTGCATAGGTCTACCTGCTCTGTACGCCTAAGTGCCTCCTCCCATCACAGAACCTCTGGGGACAACAAACCAGCCAGAACAGATGAAGGTTATGAGAAAGTCAAAGCAATCACGGAAGGCAGCCACAAATCCACTGACCAAAACAGTGTTTTGGCTTCCTGCAAAGGTTCTCTAGCAAAGCCACATGGCCACAGGATTGACAAAATAGCAAACAGCAATGATTTTGACCGACATGACCATGGTGGAGTGTTTTCATTCAGAGGACCGAGTCGCTCACACACACAAGCTGGCAAGCAGAATGGAAATGCGGATGAGGCGGCCTGCCCTACCCGCAGCAATTTTAAGCAGAGACACGGCACTTTCAAACTGGGCTCAGGTATGAATTTCATCACCCCCAGCATCAGAAGCAAAAATCTAAAGTACCAATGAAAATGTACAGTATATACAGTGCTCTTTTCAGAGGCTGTTTTTTCTTATAGCCATTGTAGATAAGATTCCACTTTCCACTTCCGCAAGAGAAAGATTACTGCAGTGCCAAGATGGTTTGTGTCTTCTATCTCTGCCTCTCAACTTTTTTATTCATGATATTGCAAAATCCTGACCCCCTCTCCCACACAGTCAGTAAGTGGTGCGTAAGCTACAAACAGTAAGTACAGGTCTTCTGTAAGGTATAATTTCCCACCAAAAACTAAACCAGATGATTTCAGTAAGTTACTACTCTGTTTGAACGGGTGTTCAAGGGTAAAAATGCCTGGTGTATTATTTGGACAAATCAACATACTCCTGGTCATTGCTTATGATTAGAAAAGTGGATGTATTTTTTGAGAACTCTAAAGCCCTCTTGAGCTCTCAAACATTTCATCTCCAAGGTTTGAGGTTTGAGGTGTTGAAGGCTGAATCAGAGCTGATGTACAACAAAATAATCTTTCTTTATGCTACAGCATAATATCCCATTCAGAATAACACACAATGTCTAGTCGCTAGTTTGTAAAATATATAAGATAAGATGCAGATATAGTGCTGAAATAATATTTTACAGCGGGTAGGCATATGCTTGATAAGAGCACAATATTAAGTCCTGGTTGCTGTATTTATATTGCATTTGGTTGGATCCTCTGTATATACTGCGGTATATAAACCGAAGTATATAGGACACTGGATGAAATAAGTACAATTAAGTCACAGCAAAAGGACTGTGTCAAAACAATTAGGGCAGATGCTTTTATCCAAAGCGACTTACAATTACAAGGGGCAAATAGGGTTTAGGCATCTTGCTGAAGGATGCGTACAGGTAGGCCAACTCTGGGGCTCGAACCCACGACCGCCTGGCTGGGAGTCCAACACCTAGACCACTAGGCTATCCTGCCCCCATTTTGTCTCTTCAGGGGAAACGTGCCTGAAGAGGGTCGTCTCAGAAAGAACAACACAATTTTAATAATTAAACCACTATCCACTTGATACTATGTATTTTTATATGACTAATGTGTCACAGTTCATATCTAGGTATTCCAGAGAAGGTATAGGAAGTTCATATCTAGGTATTCCAAAGAAGGGATAAAAAGGGGGTTAGTGGGTGATGAATAGATGTGCAATCATTGTCTGCATTATTCATAAACTAGCGGGAACTCATGTTCCCTTTTTTCCATGTGAGTTCAGAGATATTATGGGGTCAGTTTAAAATCTGTTTCAGTTCTTCTTTATAGAATCCAAGATGTAACTTGAAACTCATTCCGTATTAAAGCCTCTTACATGAGCCATTGTCTGATAACTCACTACAGTGAAGGACAATAGAAACACTCCTAAGTGGATTTCCAAAGTGTCCCTAGTCCTGCAGCAAATTAATATTTAATACCAAAGAAAATACAGCAGTATACCACTGCCGCTCAGGACACGAATATCCATTGGCGAGACTTTATAAACAGGTGAATCTCCCATGAGAGCACGCTTTGACACACCCAAAAATTTTCGGCATTCATAAAAACCTGTACTAGTAATCCTTTTCCACAACTCAAACCGATTTTCATTCAAGTAAAAGCCTGGTCTAATGGTTTCCTCAACAGTGTTTCCCCTGATCTACAGTAATTTATGAGATAGAACAAAAGAAAGGAATGATAATCTATGTTACTCCAAAGGAATTGACTTGAAGTGAAAAAAGTCAATTCTTTGTTTTATCTTTTTCCCTTAGTGGAACCCAGAATGTGTGGGAACCCATCACAGTGTGAGAGGAGTAAAGAACGACCATCGCATGTTTGTTCCGGAGAGGCTGAAAACGTCAAAGCTTCATTTGGGAGGAAGATGTGTCTTCATCATTACGGCCTGATGACGGATTCTCTGGATGGCCCACAAAAGACTCTAAATCTCAAAGTACGACCCATGTTTATGTTACCGCCCACGCAGACACACACTGTAAATCCTCTCTTCAATATTAGAATATGTGTAATATGTAGCAGTAGTATATGTGGGACTATCTGGTACACATTACTTTTGCATTATTAAAAGGTGGTTAGAAGCGCAATTGGGATTTTTGTTCTACACACAGGACATTCAGTCCAGTGTACAGAGGCTACACAACATGAAATCTGTCAAGTACTGTAAGGTTCAATGGCCGTTTAGAAAATGGATGACTACATTACTTTTTCTTAGATTATATTTGGTTTATTTGGTCAATAAAACTTCACAATCACAGTACACAATGAAAAAAAAGTGCAGCCAAGAAAAACATTAAACATTAAACAACATTAAAAAATTCAAATCTAACAAAAATAACATATTTTTCTTATTGTGTAAATAAAAAAGTATTTTCAAGAACTCACTACCACTCCCGGTAGCTGACAAATACAAGAACTTGTGCAGTTGCCAGGTTATTCAAGACAGGTTAGAAATTATTTTCATTCAATTTTGCATACATTCTTTTTATTACCTGTATTATTGTTCGTTTGCACGGTTCCTGCCAGCTTATACTGTAACACATGAATTTCCCTTCGGGGATGTTATTTTATTTTATCGTATTTTATCTTAATCCAACAGCATCCAGTATCCAAGTTAATGCTAACAGGTTTTACTTCCAGTTCCTGAGCATTAGGAGACTTTCTAAGGGAATTCAGAAGGGAGTATATCTATTACTTTTATCCACTATAAATCCAAGCATAACACAACTATGTCGCCTAGCCTGCGAGTTATTACACATCTTGAAATAGGATTTCCTAGGGTTAAAGATATATATATTCGAAAATGGAATAACACCGAACCCAAATTATATATCAGAGTATGGGTTGTATTATTCCCACTAGCAGATTACATATATATTTCCATTCCCACTGCAGGAGGCATTGGAGCTATTCAGACCAGACTTCATCAGTCGGTCCCAGAGCCGGGTGAGGAGGTTGGAGCAGAGGGCCAGGAGACGGAGGGCCCTGCAGGACTCCAACCCAGACCTGGTGCAGGGCCTTGGGGAAGACAGAGGCAAACAAAGGCGGAACTGCACCATACCGCATCCACTCAGTGGTGAGCGCAGCAGAGTGTCTCTGAAGGCCAAATAATCCATACAGTATAATGCAATTCTTTACACTGCCCAAAGGAGTCCTTGATTCAGACATGCTGACAAAGTGGTCAGGGGTGTATGCTTGTGATGCAGTTGAAATACACTAACACATACGTACTGTATCCCTCAGAATCAGAAATACTGTTCTGGCCCATTTCTGTACCTAAAGGTACACTTTAAACTGCTCCTTAATGTGCTAATTTTGTACCCTTTTCTGTACCTAAAAAGACCATTTCTAAATTTATTTATACTGAGGTTTGTATTGACCATAAGTGACCATAGTTTTGTATTATGCAAGAGCTAGGCGACTGTAATCTCTCCTGCATATTGGCTGGAGAATAGTGAAGGGCATTTGTTCTCTTTCAGGTACATTTCTTGACCTTTATTTCTATAGAGTCTAACATGGTATCAACCAAAAATGAAAAAAGTGGCAATAGAGGCTGACTTCAAAAAGCCTCAGTAGAGGTTTGTAAAGGTCTGACTCTCCAGGTGTCAGCTGACACCAGGTCCTATTCGCACGCTGCGGTGCTTCCTATTTGTTGGTTACAGTACATCAGCGCTGGGGAGACAGCAAATTCCCTTACACCCTCAACTGTCCAGCTGTTGTCTTCTTCAATTCTGAAGCTACTTACCTTGCTGAAGGAGAGTAGCATTCAGCTGGCAGGTATATTTTTGAGGGCCTGTTTTAGGGCCCAGTTTAAAACTCAGTGTGTTAGCCACACTGAATACGGTCTGTGGTACATGTAACTAGTGGTTGTCTCGTTTTTATTATGTTCATGCCCCCGGGAGCCATTTTTGACTAGTTAATTTTCTTTTAAATAACTATTACTGTCAGGATCAGTGAAACCAGCTCAGTACACACAATACATGTCAATGGGTCAGTTTGAGAGTGAAAAGAGAGAGAAAAGGGAGAAAGGGAGAAGAGAGACAGAGAGAAAGAGGGAGCTATATAATGTGGTGGCATGTATCCAACTTTGCTCTCTGCTGGCTATTATCTAGTATTGCAGATCTGTTAGGGAGCATTAATGAAACCACTGTATACAGTAAAAGTAGAATGGTCATGAACAATTGCCTCTATAATTTAATCACGAGGGTTTGGTTCTGAGAATCATTCTAAAAAGATTTACTATTCCACTCAAAGTGCTCATGTTGCAGCCTATGTTTTAAGATTTATTAAGGCAAACACCATAAAGGAAGCATTGAGAAAAAGGAAATTCACAACACATATCACGGAAACCTTTGCATGGAAAACAACTAAGGGTGAAGCATATTTGCGATTTTACTGTAATTTCACAGTACTTTGACTGTAATTGTATCTACTTTCTAGTTCAAATGTTATTGTGATTTGAAGATATATTCGTAAAGGTGTGGGGACCCATTTTTCTGCAGGACGATTTGCATGCAGAGGAGGCCGTGCTCTATATTCTGCAGGCAGCGTAAGCATTCAGTCACCGCCACACTAACTACAGCTTGTTATTCTCCGAGCAAACCTGACAGACTCTTCAAACAGTTTGACAAGCCTTTGTTCTGTTGTGGTAAATACGCATCTCACCCGAAATATCTCCACGCATTTTGAACTTTTACCGTCACAACAAGAGTTCTTTTAAATACTAAGCCCCTGCTTCATGCTAAGATGTGCAGCACTTAGCGTTTTGCGACACGATTGTGACTTGTGGTGTCTGGTTTGGGGGGGTAATCACAGAGACTGACCTCTGACTGGAGCTCAGCCAGAGCAAGCTGTGAACCCTGTTGAACCTCTAAAGTAACTGCATTCTGGCGAGGCAGTAAGGGAGCAGTCAGGCCTGTCAGGCTTTACAGTACTGTGGCTGCCTAGTGTGTGTGTGTGTGTGTGTGTGTGTGTGTGTGTGTGTGTGTTTCATCAGTGTTCATTTACATATTCAAGGTTCATTTCCATACTCTTAAATCCTCGTTGTGTGTGTTTCTCTGTTTGTGTCCTAGATAACCTTTTCAAGCCTAGAGAGAGGTCTATATCAGGCAGAGAGATGCAGCTCAGGTCCAGGCGGTGAGTTGCCCAGACCTGAACAATAATTGACACTCTTCCGTGCCTTTGTTTTATATCCATCAAGGTGGGTTCACATATATGTACCCTAAACGTACACTCACGCACACACACACAGACGTGCATGCAACCTCAAACAGAGTCAGTGTTTTTGACAGCCAAACGTCTGGAGATACGCGCTGCCTTCTGTTTTCCTTATCCATTTCATTACTCCTCGTCTTATCTGAAAAGGCACACCTGATCTAATGATGGGTGCCAGTGGATTTTTTTTTTCTTCCAAAGGCAACACTATCTAACCTGGAGGATCTCTTAACAAATCGGCTGCAGTTGTTGCGAGTGAAAAAAGGAGTCTGTGTAAGAGCCGTTTATCAGTTGATCCAGGTCTTTGCAGGCTGTGGTTCGTCTAGATACAGCCTTGTCTGTACAATGCCAATTCCTACTCAAAGCTCAAAGCTCAGCAACCTCTGGACTGCATAATGCCATATTCCCCACTTCCTCTAGTCAGTCTGAATTTGCCTTTTTGTATCCGCAGGATTTACAACAAGCTGCCGGAGGTGACAAAGAAGAAAGAAGAAGCAAGAAAGAGGATGATATCGCAGGCTAACAGATTGCGAGCAGAGCTCTTTAAAAAGGTAGAGTTGGCGCTGCTGGAACATTTGTTAGTGGTTCGAAAATCATTTCAGATGATTGTAATGAATGTTTGCCTTGTGGCAGATGACAAAAGAAACTCAAAGTTAACTTTTAAGGATTACTTCTTGTCTCCTACATGTTAAAAGAATATTTTCATGTTTAAGGTACACCCTTCGATTGTGTTATGCCCCCACAGAATCCCAGATTTATACCCAGCTCACAGTTTATGTTTTGAGACACAGCTGTCCGCGAAGGTGGGTGCGGCTGTAGGGGGAGGGGTAGAGAGGTGTGCGAGCACTCAGGGAGGCAGGAGGGCCAAACCTCTGAGAGTTTCAAACCAAAATAATAATAATAATAATAATAATAATAATAATAATAATAATAATGTTGGTTAAACCACAATGTCAATCTTGGATAGAAACCAAGGAGTAGATTCTTATTAGGACACAATTTGGGGAAAAACAGCACATCACTGAAACATCCTGTAAAATACAAAGAACTCCAAATATACAACTCTATTTATAATTGTATGCTGTTTATATCTTCTGAAGGGCCTTCAGTTTCTTGATGCAGAATCAGTGTTTTTCTGGAGCTTTGATATTCTTCAGCTACTGTACTTTAAAGAGTTATTGATAAGGAATGGTTTGGAAGCCCAAAGTGGGACTTTTAGTTTAGGGGGGTGCAGCAAAGATTCTTTCGTTTTTGTCAGACAGAATTTTAGCTCTATACTTTACTCTATACTTGGGGTTAGAAAGTAACAATATTTTAATCAAAGACAATTCATTCTAGGTTACTGTGGAAGAATTTATGAATTCCCCCTTTTGCTAAGTTCTTTGACTGTTCTGTTATTGCTTTGAAATGTACTTTACAATTAGGTCATTTAGCAGACGCTTTTATCCAAAGTGATTTACAATTAGACAATGCTATTATATGGAGCAGGTAGGGGTTGGGCATCTTGCTCATGGATGCTTACAGGTAGGCCAGGATCGAACCCACGACCTTATGGCTGGGAGTCCAACAGCTAGACTGTCTTCATACAGTACATACTGACAAACTTTAAGTCTGGTTTGATCTTTGTCCAGCAGAGGTCCCTGTTTGACTTCTTAACAACAGAAACTGCCTTCATCATTCAACAAACTGCAATATTTCCCAAATACATATATACTGTATACTTTATTTTATTTCTCTTTATTTGATGTTTATTTTGTTATTTATTTGTTGTTGTTTATGTTTACACAACCTAATCAGAAACCACCCATGTCTCAATCCAGTCTGCAGTCTCCACAAAAAAACAATTGCTGATATTTTCTTTCACTATTTATTTAGCAAATATTTAGTCCAACAGCACTTTGAAAGCCAAAGCCTATATGTCAACTTTTTCTTACAGTAATGTTCAATATGATGTGCCTTTCCCTCATAAACAACCAAATTGCCCTCAGGTGATTTTTTTTTAAATGTATATATTTTCAGATACTCAATTAACATTAGAAAAAAATAACATTTCCACTGTCCAAACAGGCCAAGCCATTGACCAAGCATGTGTGCTTGTGTAAACTGTTTGTGAATGTACAGGCGTGTATTACCAAAGTGTGTGTGTGTGTGTGTGTGTGTGTGTGTGTGTGTGTGTGTGTGTGTGTGTGTGTGTGTGTGTGTGTTTTAAGTTGTGTGCTATACTGTAGATGCACAGCCATCTGTACCACAGTTGGGACCAACAAAGCAATTTCCATTCAGAGGCCATCAGCAGGTCTTACAGCCACCAACTAAAGAACTAATGCTATGTCATCTCATTCTCTTCAACCATTAAAATTGCATAACACCGTCAAATGGTTTTCTAAGACAGTACTGTATATTTTTATTCTCAGGGGAACGGTGCCGCCACGCATCTTATGATGTTGTGGTGCCAGTCTGAGCTTTCCACCTCCCAAATTAAACTGTGAACAGAACCTTAGTAAGATGGGCCTCATTGATAAACATTGAGTTGTGTGTGCTTCTGACGCTTCATTTTTGCCAGGATGCGTCTCCGGCACCGGCACACAGAGAGGTGGAGCTCACAGAGGACTCAATGTGTGGTTTGACACAGAGGTGAGGGGGGGGGGGAGGGGGGGGGGGGTTCAGATAGCGCGGGGTAGAGGCAAGCGTTGAATGCCAACTGAAATGAAATTCCAGTTGTTGGGTACTGTATGAGGAAGGTGATAGCAGAGTAGTTGATCAGATAGCAAGCTGGCAGTATTTCCCCGGGCAGGGCAAGGCCACCGCAGCAGGAGGCTGATGGGAGTGAATGCCAATTTTATTTTATATTTTATGTTCTATTTTTTTCTAAGAGCAAAGTTGCCCTTAGGAAATTGAGAGAAGAGAGATGCAACTCTGGTAGCCTTGAAACTGCTATTCTTTTATGGCTAATTGGCACCTCTGCTTGTTTTTGTGTTCTTGTTTTGCAGAGGCTTCTGGACCAGATCTTGCAAAGATAAATGAGCATCTCTGAAAGGCAAATGGGAATCATTTACTGATCCTAAATGCAGGGAGTGTATTAAGCCCTTCTGTTAGCCTCTGTGTACATTAATTATAACTCTGTATTCAATCGCTTGCTACGGGAGTCTTTGCCATGCCTGTGCATATCCATTGCTTCTCATAAAGATTCCTCTACGGCTAATTCTGGTCTTTGCATATTCATGGGTTAGCAAGGAATAGCTAGATATTGAAAAATCTCTATATTTTTTATTCCAAACATAGAGATAACTATATCAACATATTCATGTTTTGTTTAATGACACAATATGTTTGGGACCATGAACACACCTTATGACTCGGAAAAAAATTATAAAGTATAAGGCATTAAGCTGTTTGTATGTGAGAAGATCATTACATTGTCTTGAATAATGACTGGTATAGCTTGTATCAAGAACTTGATGCTGCCTAATCAATTTCAAAAACAATTTAGCTTTTGAAATATGAAAGCAATGAAAACACAATCTGTTTTTTATTTCTGAATAAACCAAGTGAATACATGTAACATGCATTAATTACTTTAGATTGGCAGTTGTTCTTTGCTCAATATACTCAATATAAGCCCGATAATGTGATCCTTGAAGAACATCACCCACTTTTAAATTGCATTTCAGGACATCTAAATGTAAAATGTTCCCCCTAATCTACATCGAAGTGGTCTCATTATATTCAATATGATACCTAATACATTGAGCAAAAAAAGTCACCTGGAAACTAGTAAGTGTTGCTAGTGAGTACATGTTTCACTCTTGTCTCACGTCGAATTGGAGCCTTCTGGAACCTCCCACCCGGATCACTGGAATTCCAAGATAATATAACTCAGGAGACAGGGAACCATATAGTGAAAGGGGTCTTTGTTGTGGACCTCCGAGATGACACTGTGTGAAACTAAGCACCTAAGGGAACTATGGGACCATGAGATTACCAAACAGAGCTGTTTATACTAACCATTAAGTTGTTTACCCAACGCAACTTCAGTATGGCATACAGGTGCAGGAGGGATTTGGACATCTTGCTGTAGCACAATAAGAGACACAGGCACTGTATTCCCATGTCAGGGATTGAACCCAAGACCTCTCAGCTGGAGGACACTCCCAGGCCACTAGACTATCCTGTTAAAAATTCAAGAGGATTAAATGTTTAAAAATGCTAAAACACAGTGATCCAGGAGCAAATAAATGGACCAATTGGCACGTACTATACAGGAACTATCTGGATAAGCACATCCCCCATTTAGAGTAACCCCATGTGGCCCACTGTGAATAATTTATGTCGGAAAAAAAATACCAATCTACCAGTTTTTCCCATGTTAGCGATGCCGTTGGATCCACGAGAGAGAGCTGCATGCTTTCAGTCAGGTAGGCATTTTCCACAAGCTCAGCCCAGACATTCAGCAGGTTTAAAGGCACAGTCCTCAATTGTGTTACACTGTCGCTAGATCCCCAAATTTCACAATAAAATATTTCTGTCTGAAACACAACTGTGCACAAAAGTACGTATGTCTGTAAGGTGGAGGGGTAGAGAATGATGTTACTCTTTAAGTGCAAGATCACTTGAGAGATTCCCTAGAGCTCGGAACACCCTTAGTGCTCACAAGATGCTTTTTAGGGGGTCATGAAATTAGGATTTTGAAGTAATATTTTCCTTTTTTTTTTTTTAAATATCCTATGAATGTCAATGTTTCTTATAAGACCTAGAGACTTGACACTGAAGAAAATGTGCCAAATTGTATAACACTGAGTTAGACAGGGCTAAAGAGCCAATAGTTTTCATGAATAGGTAATGAGTAATCCCGAATTAGGTCATTTCAAAAGCCACACCTATTTAACATTGAAGCATCACTGCCAAGGACCTCGTGGTTGATTTTTATTTTTGTTCTTAGTTCAACAAAATTGACATTGGAATGCTTTCTATCATTGCTATGTGTCTTTGCGGTACAGAAATTTTACCAAAATAATATACACTCCTCACATGATAAGCAAGACAAATACCAGCAGAATCAATAAAAAAAGACCCGAGAGAAATTTCAAAACATTAAACAGATCAACTCTAACAGTCAGCATTTTGCTAGTCTACGGTAAAAAACGAAAGAAGACATGAAAGAGATGGATTACACAATCTACTTTGGTAAAGCCAAATGTAATTCATCTTCGTTTTACAGTTAGCCCATGTTATAGCTCTATTGAGCTATATTGAAGCCCGCTGAGAAGCATCTGCATTTTATTAGCCTGTAGTGCAGACCTAACTAGATTAGGATAAACCAGAACTGGTAGTCTACAAAATACAGATGGGCCAAAATAAGTTTCTGTGTGCTTATGCGTGTGTGACTAAACATTTATTACTTTGTTATCACACACTGCTGTCACTTCAAAAGTATTATTCAAAATACAAAGCTATTAAATACTCTCATTTTTGCAAATTATATTCTTCATTTGCATTATCTATCTAAATCATTAAAATTCAACTGGTTGGATGTGAAAAAAAAACATTTATGTCAGCGCTAGGACCCAGCATTTGGTGGAACATGGCAGCGTGGTATTATTCAAAATACAAAGCTATTAAATACTCTCATTTATGCAAATTATATTCTTCATTTGCATTATCTATCTAAATCATTAAAATTCAACTGGTTGGATGTGAAAAAAAAACATTTATGTCAGCGCTAGGACCCAGCATTTGGTGGAACATGGCAGCGTGGAGCGGCTCTCATACAAGACGATGGTGTGCTTCCCTTCGATTACTTCTTTATCTCTCTTTTCTGTCTCTCCTTCCAGTGCTTAGCCTACTCTTATTAAACCACATCAACATTAATGCGACAACAGCAATATACTAACAGCATTTCTTTGTTCCTTTGCGCGCAAAATACTGACATGTTAGCGCACGTAACGATCCAAACGAAAAGTTTTTGACAGATTCACATTTGGACTGGTTAGACTAACCCACCGGACTGGAGACATATCGCCAGTGACTGGCGGCTTTTCTATCTGCCTCATTACGCTAACTTCTTTGCCTGACGTGTGTCGATCATGTCAGCCTTTATCGTTTGAGCGTATACCACAACACGCGCCGACCCATGCGTTTTGTCCTTTCCCAAGCCGTGCACCATGAGAATCAGGCGCTGGAATAACTTTACCTTTCTGGTCGCTCTCCATGTCGTGTGCCTGTCAGAGGCAACGTATACTGGTGACAGCACAATAACCAACAACCACAAAGGTAAGTAAGTACTCATAAAACTGTTATTATCCATCGATTCAGACCTTTCATACATTTGTGTGAGATTTGCGTCATGGTAGCGTTAACTGAGAACCCTGTCTGCTCAGATTGTAAGCATATTGTTGGGCTAACCAATGTAATACACTTAATTAGAACATCCAATTAAAATGATTTCGGTTGACTTTACATTGCATTTTAGTCAGTTCAATCTACTTTACTATTATTTGACTTGTGAGTGATAAACAGTTTGTCTCCTGTGCAGATACTATGAAACAATAGATGGAAGTCGAAGAGACAGCTGCTGTTAACTAGATAAATGAGTTTAACGTGCATCCGGGAGACGGGTCAATCTTCATGGTGTAAACATCAACAAACAAGGATGTTATTCAGAAGCTATACGATAATGTATGTAGTCTATTGAATGAGCAAGTGATTTGTGTGTGTGTGTGTGTGTGTGTGCAGTACGTGTGCGTTATAGGTGCGTGTGAAAGCAGAGAGAAGCAAGCCTATTAAAATATGGAGAGTGCTAGTGTTGACCCTGAATGTAAATGGATAGACATTTTTTAAAAAGAGATCAGTGTCAGCCTAGCTTGTCGTATCAAAGCTCAGCCTGACAGCTACTGTATTATCTAACCAACAAACAATCTCATGAACTGTCTACTTCTAAAAGATTAAATTAACGGAAGGTTGAAAACCTCTAATTTTAATGGCACCAGGCACAAAGGCACCATCTCTTCTCTTAGTCTTTTTTATATTATGTGCTTGAAAATAACATTTAGAAGTGACCATTTCTTGTTTCATTTTTATTTGATTTATGATTGATTTATGTGGATCAATTCAGCTGCTTTGTTAAATAAAGGTGTTGTTATTATAGCACTTTTAATGATAGCTTTCCTGACAATTAGGTCTACTTTTTAGTGAGCAGGAGAGAAAAATAGAGGGTAAGTTAACTGCTTACTGAGGGGTCATTGAAGGGTCACTCAATATGTTGGCTGGGTCGTAAAAACATTTTTATTGGGGAAGACTGTGTATTGAAGTAAAGAAGGACAAGCCTATCAACCACAGTACCGTTGTTTTTTAAATGTAAAGTCCACATCTCCAACGCACCCCAGCTACACACTGGACTCCCATCACCTAATCCTCATTCAGTGCACCTGTGTGTGACACTGTGGTGTATATACTGTATGTTGGTGATAATGTTTTCGTCTTAGTTGGTTATTGTGTTTTTCGCTATATCGTATCTGTTTAGTTGTACAAGTGTTCAGTCTCCAACACCAACACTCCTTACACATTCTCACGCCAAATAAGCCTTGGAGGTTTGCAAACCTATCTCAGCTAGCTTGTAATAAATGACACTGTCCAATGTATACATGCTATCTCAGCTAGCTTGTAATAAATGACAGTCCAATGTATACTATATTATGTGCACTATCCTATATCATGTAGCCAACAAGGCTTTATACACACATAGTCCACATTCAAACGCTTAGCATGTATATGGGCTGAAAACGCAAGCAGTATTACAGCGAAAACTTTCTGTCAGTCTTTTTTAAATTATTTTTGTTATTTTCACAATAATTAGTCAAATTTAAATCCTGTAATATCACTCTACCATGTCAGTCGACATGTTCGTTGGCTTCTGACATTGTCCTTTCCAGTTACATATCCTTCAGCTTTTCAACAAATGCACGTGTACCACTGTTAGTGAGGGGGCTCAAAGCACCACTTTTACACCATTTGACAGTGGTGTAAAAGTGAATTACACTCAGCAACTGTAGGGGGAGCCCTGGAGCAAAACATTTCAATTCTTGCATAATAGGGCTTTAAATGCAAGTGTATAATGTAATACTTTAAAGGTCCCCTATTGTAAAATTAAAATTTTCCCTGATGTGTGATCAGGTGTGTTGTCTGAAGGTACCTGAAAGGGATGGACTCATTTAGCCACAATTCTTCTCTGAACATTTTTTTGTAAAACAAGCCAGTCAGATTTGAGCCCAGGGGTGACATAATTTCTGGATTGTAACATCTATAATCATCTATAATCCTACCAAAAAGCCAATCATGTTAGGATATGTGAAAAAAGTTTCATCAACTATAACGGAATGTTCAGCTCAAAGTGAGAAACTGTGAGAAAATGTCTGTCTAACATGACGGTTTGAAATTGGAATGATATGGATATCTTAAATATTATGTGTTAATTTTATGTTATAATATGTGGTTAATTAATGTACAGTAGTATGGAAGGAGAAAGGAAGAGTTTGGTTAATACCAAAGTACTATTTTTAGTAAGTAATCATTAATTGTGAAAGGGTATGATAATTGGTCTGGGGTGAGAAATACAGATTGGAATCATATCAAATATACATAATTCAAATGCACACACACATAACTTCAATAAACAAGGAACATGCCTTTTAGTTCATTTAAAGTTCTCGAATGAATTTAAAATATAATGTTTTTCCTCTGCCAAAGTCCCTTTAGACAACACAATTAATCATGTTTATTCTCTGTTAAAATAATTTGGTTGACTTTTTGTGTTTGTGTATCATAATAAATAATGAGAGAACAAATATCTTGATTTGATGAGTAAAGACGGAAATTTTCTAAAACATTAGAGAGAAAGGCGTAATGTGCTTTGACTGCCTTTTAACAGAGAATTCATATGCTAGTCTTTATGACTAATTCAACTACAGTTCAATAGTTCAAAACATGCACAATACAGAAAATACAGTCGAGCACAGAAGCCACAGAGGCATGCTACATGCTAATGCTACACAAGCTCAGACGTGTGCACCTAACTAACTGCATTTCCTGGGATGTAACTCCCTCTGCAGAGGAATGCTGACGTATGGCTGCCATCCAGTAAAAACGACCCATCATGCCTCGCTGGTAAAGACATTTAGGAAATAAACTCTCTTCCTGGTCAGTGTTTCAGTGGCTGCTGGTTGACATTTTCAGGGCAGACTGGCATTAATTGATTATCCATGTGGGAACAAAAGCCACTGTTAGTAACAGTCTCCCCCTCTGTTAAGCATCATCGGTCATTACAGTCATCAGAGGTGATTTAGCGTCCTTCAGCTTGCCAGGTGCTGCTTCGCCTCAAGCTAACAACAGCAATTTAGTAGGCAGGATGGCGCGCTGTGAGACATTAATTCATATCAAAAAGATGCATACAGTACCAATGTACAGTACAGCCAATTTCTGTGGCATAAGATTGCCACACAATACCACACTGCAATCTTTCTTGTGCTAAGAGCAGAGGAATGAGCTGGATAAGTGGCAGAGCGATGGAAAAAGAGCAGGCGAGACGGGCTAGGGAGGGGAAAAAAGGGTGAGAAATTGAGACAGAAAGTTGCAGTGAAATAGTGCATCACGCGTGGGGCTTTACACTGGCGAGATGGCTAGGTGTTAGACAAGGGAAGATCTTAGCTGTAAACAATCAGCCACCATACACTGACTGAGAAAGCACTCAGACAGGGTCATGCAGGATGGGGCAGCCGCGAACCCATATTAACGCTCAACGGAGAGCTGAGCATTGCTACACGTGGGGTTTTGTGCAGCGAGTTGATGGGACATCCGCGAGGAGCTTTGTAGTGTAGACACATCTCTTTTGGAGGAAACAATAAAGGCAGATGTTTGAGGGGAGTTGGGTGCGTTTTTAAAGAGACAGAAACTAAACAAAGCAGTGACAAGTTAAAGAGTAACAGTAGTAGGAGCTGAACAGAGCTGAGCTGTCAAACCTTGTTACAGACATCTAGCTGTTGATGTTTATGTCAGAGTGCAGAATGGAAATGTCGTATCCAAAATGACGTTTTGGATACTAGGTTGTCTTCAGTTAGATCTCGTGGATACAATAGAACACATTTTGACATAATGTTTTCAGCGGTTAAATTCTTTAGAGTGAATAGAACTGTTCTTTGAGGGAATATTATATAAATAGTTATCAGGTAAAAACTAGATAACAACTACCACAGGCTACAGTAGTTGTGGTTTTCCCTTATGGTTCGGAAATCTCTCAAATCTGTGCATGTGTCTTACAATACATGCAGCTGTACAATTTATTTAGGAATTTAAGTCTTGTAAATGTTAAATTCTAAAACTCAGCCCATTTAGGTTGGGCCATTCTCCCACACAGCTGGCTGTTAGGTGGCCCAGCATGTATGATAAGATCCATTAAATCCCCCAAATCCTACCAGCTGAAAATCCCTGTAGCTGTGGACAAAATGGGGAATAGCCATTTAAGACAATACTCCCCACATCGCTCCTGCAGGCTGGGAGAGAAAAAATAAATCAACAAGCAAAATCCAACTAACCTACTTTTCCTCATCTGCACACAGAAACCTACATGTATTCACACACACGCACACACACACACATGCATGACATGTCATTGTAGTATACACAGTCTTGTCCATACTCCCACAGGGACTTCCATGTTCTACGAGGGCCTTAGTGCTGAGGTCTGAGGCGTGTAATTTCGTCATGCCCATGGGATGTCCATGGGTAAACAGAATAGGAGAGAGATGTTTGGTCGAAATGAGCCAGACATTTTCATCTTTGCCAAAATGGGCTGCAAATGTGCATGGTTTGTCTGTCCTCCCTTTTGCGCTATCTCTCTCTCTGCTTTTGATAGTGGAGCACAAACGGTGCAACTTAACAGCCTTGGTAGTACCTGTAGGCCGTGGCAGACCGGTGAGAGGGGAATTAGAGTGAATTTAGAGAAGCGTGCAACCAGTGGCATGTGAAATTAAACATTTCTACACCCTTTTCCTGGAAACCTCGGTGTGTGTTTCACTCGGTGATTGATTCTTGTGTTCTTTATAAGAGCTTTTAAATTTCAGTTGCTTCTAGCAGAATACGTCACTCGACTCTTGTCCAACATTCAAAGCCTTGAACTCTCACAACTTGGAGCTAAAACTGTACTCCTTTTTCAAAGAGTATTTGTCTTTCTGCGCATGCCATTAGGCTGGGAACATTATGTCAGCTTCGAGGCTTTTTATTGTGTGTAAGAGAGATAAACTGGTCTGACAAGATTAACTGTAATACTTAATATTTTACATCTTAGCCCTAAAGAAGAAGTGTGTGTTATTAGAGGAGATCCAAACTCTATTCTATTTTGGGATTCACATTAGTACAACGCATTAAGACTTAAGTATCTTAAAAGTGTTTTAAGTACCAACCCAATTGGACAAGTCAGTATTTGAAAGAATTAAGGGTTAATATGATCACTATGATGCCGATATTAATAACTTCAATGAGCCTTTTTTCTAATAGACTTGAACAGTACAGCTTTTCAAAGCCTCTTCATTCGCCATTCTCTTTGTTCGAGGCTCTTTGTTTCTGAGGGCACAGCATAGGAATAACAATCATTGTAATATTTAGGTCATAGGAGTTGTCTTGAAGAGTAAGTAATTGGATTCATAGCTTATCTTACATTAAGTGGTGTTGTAGTAGCCTGCAACTTTTGTCCAAACAAATTTAATTTTTTTTTATAATATTAAGCATCAAAATAATATTACAACATATTCATTAGGACCAAATCATATGCTATCTGCTCTAAGGTAAATTTTCATAAGTCACCAAATCACCTGACGCCTGATTTAAGACACGTCCACGGCCCAAAATGCACCACTATCTCGGCTTGCTTGACAGCAGCGTCGCAGCAGGTCAGGATGCTACAGGGGGTGTTGAAGTGTTTTCCCGACATGAGCAGCATCACTGAACCCATCCATCTGTTTGCGGGCATGCGTGGTAACAAACATTCCATGATCCAAAACAGTGACTGTCAGTAGCTAGACTATTGTGTGCTATTGAAAGCACTTAATGTACTTGCATTAGGCACTATAACAGCGAGTGAAACAATATGACTGCATACAGATGAAGAAACATACTATTTCTATCTCCTTTCCTCTTAGTTGTAACAGTCCTGTCTTTGCTGTATACCCTTTCTAGCTGTGAATAAGTATTAGTGCTAAATTTGCCTTATGACTGGCATCACCATGTGTTTCACATACTTATACATACTACTGAATGTATGT
>JAOEHI010010259.1:0-18569 GCA_025447815.1 Percopsis transmontana
GCTGTGGCTATTATTAGGATGTCGCCGGCTCTCCGATTCTGAAAGTCAGCTAGAATCTGTGACAATTGAATTCTGTGACCGCAGAGACATTTAAACGCTGATTGTTATTGCTTCTTACGGATAAAGAAGCAATAACAGGTGTTCATAATCAGAGACTGAGAGATTATTTTATAAACTGCAGGTGGTACAAAAATGACCCCGATTCCGCCTCCGTACCTTTTACACAGAACGGTGAGGCCGAATAAACATGCACAAAGCTTGATATGCTTGATCAGAAACTACCTATTATTATTCCCTCCCAATTGAACCCAGAGATGTGTGAGCTTCTAGTAACATATAGGGCCAATCATAATTAAGCTGACAAGTAGAGCTAAATGTAACGTCCGGGGGTGCCGTAAAGGATGGCGGCGCGCCCCTTCTTTTGGCTTACCCCGGCTGCTCACCTGGACTCAAATAACATTATGATTGCTCATTTGTTGCACCTGAGGGAAGGCTATATATGCAGGGGTTTGGGGATGTCTGAGTGTCGGAAAATTGTTGTTCACAGTGCTATCAGTAAAAGGGTGAATTATAAACATACATTTAAATCTCCTTAATGCTAGGATCACATAACACATCTCTTGCCTTACTGTGGCTAGAGGCTTTATGCCTAACAGTTATCTGTTACTGCTTTGTAGGTTCATAGAATATTTGTATTATATTTTGGGACAGACTGGTCTGTATTAATCTTCCCATAATGCTTTGCGAGACTCCCAGTACCATTGGCAGCAAACGAAGGTGAATAAGAAAAAAATGCCATTTGGCTTTAAACATAATCCGCTTTTAACTAAATGTATTTGCACTTAATCATCTAATCCATATGGTTTGCCTTTTGCATAAAACTAATAACAAACCAGAAAACACAACAGAAAAGTTGAAGACAGGTATTCCCAAATGCCTCCCAAACTGTAACTCCTATAATCCATTGTTATTTACAGTGCCTGGGGGTGCTAGGTTATGTGTATGTCTGTCATTGTGCACACAGTTCACTGTAGATTGGGTTAAAATACCTGCTTAAAGATCATAAACACTAGACAGTACAGTTTACTAAACCTCATGCAGCCCATACAGTATGTTATTTCCCATACCAATAACCTTGTGTTAAACCTTGTGTTAAATGTTTGTTATTTCCCATAACAATAACCTTGTGTTAAATATTTGTGATTTAGATCATTTTGATTTAACACGTCAGCTCTGATAACTGTTTTCATATGTCTAAATTGAGTTGAGCAGGTGAATCAGGCTGGATGACAAGTTTTGTTTGTGTTAACAAGGCCTGAAGTAGTAAAACACATTGCATGTTAGCTGTGGGGTTAGCTAAACACCAGCCTCCGCTTCTTGTGTGAGTGTGCGCTGCTAGTGTCAGTGGAGTAGTGAGTCTATATATTCCATGCGCATTCTAAGAATTCATGAGAAGCTTTGTTATACTGTACGCTTTAATGATCTCTGTGGAAAAAGTGATGTTTTCTTCTATTATTGGAATTTCCGGAATGATGCTGGAGCTGAGCTGATGTAAAACTCAGCTTTTTCAACCACACCACGATGTCCACACAATTGGAATTACACACACACACCCACACACACACACACACACACACACACACACGCCCCTAATGAGGATGGAATCTGCTGTCTCTCTCCTGTCAGCCTGTCTGTGTCCCTTTCTGGTACCAACTGTCACAACAAAACTAAAGTTTGGTTTAATCCTTTGTGATGATGGACCCTGCTAGACTGTCTACAAATCAAACTCACAGTGTCATTGCACAGCTGTTTTGATCATCTTCACTATTTATCTTTAGCCTTTCTCTCTCTCTCATTCTCTATCTGTCTCTTTCTTTTCTCTCTTCTGTAACATACAATACGTAGTTATGTGTATTGCAAGCTAATACAGGTGTAGTCTAGCTAGCAAAGCAGGATGCCAAGTCTTTCTTCCTGTATAGCTTAAAGTGACTTCCTGAAACCTAGAGCAGAAAGACATTGGTCCTATTTTATATTCTCTGGCCTATTTATGTAATCTCTCTCTGTCTCCGCCTGCTTTTTCTATCTAATTTGCTTGCAGTCAGGACCAGGTCGCTGGCTGACAGAAAATGAACCCTCTATGCCGACACAGTCAAATCTGTGTTGGAATCTTGACTCTCACCCAAATCAGCTAATCAAGCTAATTCTTAAAGCCTCAATACACCCACACAGGTGTTAATTTTGATTGACTAGATGTCTTCTCGGGCCTTTTCACCCAGACTGTCAGGGCCACTTGATAGACATCACTCTGCCTATGTTACTTTTGTTCCAACTGTTAGGTTCTGACCACTGGCACCTTCTTTATGATTGGTTACATTTCACTATTAATTTAAATATATACAGTTCATAACCTTAGCCAAACAACTTCAACCCTAGAAGATGTCTAAACAGACAACATAACTTTAACAGAAATTAATGGCAGACATGTGCTGTGCCTGAAACCTTTTGTCAATCTCTCATTCACTATTGTCTATATAGGTAATTCTATATAGAGCAGTATTCAGGGAACCAATAATGTAACAACGGACTGAATTCAGACACATCTTGGGTTATTGTTTACTGCGAAATGTTTCCTCATATAAACAATCTCGATATACAGTTTAGAAATGTTTTAGAGCTCCATATGGAAAAGAGCTCCAATGGAAAATAACATTATAAATTAGTTTGTCTGGTTTGGTGCCACTTTTGTCCACCATCTTGAGTGAGTCAATCTCAAAGCAAAAAAAAAATTGCAATGCATTGTGGGATTTTCTGGTAAATAGTGTGCATCAGCTGTACACTATATTTACAATGCATACAAGTAATAATATTATTAACTATAGCGACTGTCCATTAATAATTTGGACAGCACCACATAATGGCTGTCACCCTAAATAGTGCACTAAAGGACAAGTAGAGCGTGATGTCGGACACAACAACACCTGTGTGTTTGTGTGTGTGTATCTGCAGTAGAGCGATGTATGAGCGTGATGCAGTCAGGGACACAGATGGTGAAGCTAAAGGCAGGTTCCAAGGGGCTGGTGAGACTCTTCTACCTGGATGAACATCGCTCCTGTATCCGCTGGAAGCCCTCACGCAAGAGTGAGAAGGCCAAGAGTGAGTAAACACCAACCAACTGCACCGTTACAGCTCTATCTCTTTTGCCTGATTACTTCTGTGTATGTGTACGTCTGTCTGTGTGTATGGTTGCAGTTGAACTAGCTCGCCTCTTTTTCCCATATGCGGTTGTAAAAAACAGTTAGTCCAACTTTGATTTGGACCTCATTTTCCCATCTCTTCCAACTGTGGTAAACGTTTGTGACCAATCTCTAATCAAACAGTTTAGTTTAGAAGTCCTGGCCCTCTGTCGACACTCCATATATTATAATGGCAACAATCTGGGCCATTGAAAACACTCTTTAACTCACCCGAATGAGGGGATGTTTGCTGATTGACCTGATCCAGTCATATCTCAGAGGAAGGATTATGTAAAGATAATTGATGTACAATGGGAGAAGGGATAACCGAAAAATGAATGAATGTATGTATGAATGTATTAAATAGTGTTAATTATAATTATAGATGGTCTTATATAGTTTCCTAAAACACAAAAAGAAAAGAGGAAATGTCTGTTGTTCATGTAAGTCGAAAAATACATTTAGGAATACAGTACAGTGTATGCTTACAGAACAGGACATTTTTTACTTGGGGCTGTTCTTCTCTCTGAGAATAGCCTAAATCTCGTTAGGGCATGATACGGTCTGTGCATTTTCATAGAAGCCAAAAATGGGTACGAGAGAGTACATTTGTGCTTTTGCAAAAAAGTTAAGCCTTACTCGTGTGAATTCAATTCATCCCCTGAAAAATGTATTCTAACAGTCCCTCCAGTATTGTTCCGTGCTCACTGCCAGCTAACAGTTCCCCTGCCTTTCTTCCGGCCTCCTCCTGTGCCTTAATTCCGCCCCCCAGTCACCATTGATTCGCTGTATAAAGTGACTGAGGGCCGTCAGTCAGACATCTTCCACCGGCATGCGGAGGGCAGCTTCGACCCAGCCTGCTGTTTCACAGTGTACCATGGAAACCACATGGAGTCCCTTGACCTGGTCACGTCCAATGCTGAAGAGGCCAGAACCTGGGTCACTGGGCTGCGCTATCTCATGGCTGGCATCAGCGATGAGGACTCGCTGGCCAAGCGCCAACGTACGCACGACCAATATCCTTTCTATCACGGACCAGAACGGCATACAGAAGATACAGTACTGTATACATAAAAATACATACATACACACACACACACATACCGCCACATACATCCAATTATGGCAAATACATAAACCAATGTGATATACTGTTACAGTCTAAATACATCTGGTATTTGCACGCGTGTACGTTTTGGCTTGTTTATATCCCCCGGAAATAGAAATTGAGTTGCCTTTTTTTATTTTATTATATAAGATAAAATTTGCTTGTAAGCAATGACACATTTATGTATGCTGACAGCCAACACTTTTTCTGTGTACCAATGCAATGTAAGTGTCATAGATCATTTAGTTTGATGCATCTTCCCTGGATTGCCAATGTAGTCAAATATTATGCAAACGTATGCGTATATGCACATAACACATACACATAAACACACCGTAAATATACAAGCGTACCTATGTACAGTAAGCATGCAAACACATATACTGTCTAGACACAAGCTATCCTTAACCTGTGTGGGGAACGTGGATGAAGCAGACATTTGAGGAGGCTGATAAGAACGGAGACGGCCTGCTCAACATAGACGAGATCTACCAGCTTCTTCACAAGCTGAATGTCAACCTGCCACGCAGGAAGGTCAAACAGATGTTTCAGGTCAGTGCACAGAGTGCTGTACTGTAAGCTACTTCAGTAAATTCATGCTTAGAGGGTTTAATATCAGCTGCTGTACTTCACACGTCACACGTGCAAGCGCTGCTTGGACAGATATGAGTGGTACACACCTGTGCTTTACCTTGTGCATACAGTACATTCAGGATATCTCGCACCAGTGAAACACTGAAATTATTTTATTTAACCTTTATTTAACCAGAAAGACGCACAGTTACTTTTGCAAGAGCAACCTGGCTAAGAATGCGGTGGAAGTCAATTAAACAGTGCAGTATACAAAATAATAACAATGCAAAAACACAAAATATACAATTTTCTGAATCCCGGTAATATTTGAGATCCTGCCTGCAGAAGACATTTACAAATTTTAAATCCATAAATGTATATCATTGTATTCAAACATGGGCAGAACCTGTTTGTTTTTTGTTTGTTTTCAGTGCATGCATTTCAAATATAATTAATTTCAATGGTTTTTCCCACCAGTTGCACATGTATTCTGGCAGTTATCAAACCCTACAACAGCCTAGTGCTATATTGTTATGGCAGTGTGATAGAGGCATTATCTGGTAATATTAGATTTAGTGTGGAATAGAATAATGTCCCCTGAGGTAACCAGGTATTATGAAAATCTGGATTCAATTAAGTAGTCAGTGTGAGGTGCTAGACTGCAATAAGTAGCAGGCAACACTTTCTGCCTGCAGGGAACCTTTAAAAAGAGAAAATAATGGTGACGTGGGAAAATACTTTGAGAGCTAATGTCTGAAATAATCATATTGGCTACTTTAGAGCCGTGTTTCTCAAATGAGGGTACACATACCTCTTAGGGGCACTTAACAGAACTACTGGAAATCATCATTTTATAAAATAATAATGTATGAAATAATGTGCTAATAAGACTATACATTGAGCTGTGAAATGTCGATCTCTGTTCCTGGGGCCATCACATTTCCTCTCTCAATTTATTCTTAAGTATTGTGTATATGAAAGGTTTGTTTGTAAATGATTCACAAGCCTTTATCAGAAAAGGCCATGCAACTGGCAAATATACAGTATACGCCTTTTTAAACGGTTCCTTTAGGTTTTTGTTGTTTCCCCTGACAGGAAGCGGACACAGATGACCAGCAGGGCTCGCTGACCTACGAGGAGTTCTCCGTGTTCTACAAGATGATGTCACTAAGACGAGACCTGTTCCTGCTGATGATGGCATACAGTGACAGGAAGGATCACGTAACAGCTGAAGATTTGGGCAGCTTCCTGCGCAACGAGCAGAAGGTCAGACGCATCGCTGGAAAACTCTTAAAACACTTCAAATGTGATTTCACACTGTGTGGTCCGTGATTCAGTCACAATAAAAAGCTTTCTATGTGTTTCACCACTCTTTATGTTCAAAACTATGTAGCCTATTCTACACTGGCAGTCTGTTTCCTGAACATGGGAGAATAAAGGGGATATCATGGCCTACTTTAAATTAGTTTTTGTTGATCTTTAGACCCTTTCTTAAACCCTAAAATGGTTTGTCTCTTGGTTACCCATCTCTTCTTCTTCTTTTAAGATTATTTTATCGCTCTACACTGTCCTGTCTTTCTTACTTTTAAGTGGGGGCATTTTTCCCCCTTTTCTACTTATCTAACACACCATGCCAGACTTTTAAACAGTTTTTCTTTGTTGATGCAATTTATTACCCACTAGAAAAATCAGTAACAGTAATACTGTATAATAATATCACAGATAGATATTCTGACTTCCTTTTGCATTGCATAAGATAGAGCATAAATCAACACTATTAGTTAAAATCAAAGGATCTAAACTGTTGTTTCTGTACATTCATCTGTTCATCTCTTCACTTTGTAGATGACAAATGTGACTCCAGAGTACTGTGCAGAGATCATTGACAAGTTTGAGGTTTCTGAGGAAAACAAACAACGAGGCGTCTTGGGAATTGAGGGTAAATTATTTTACTATCACTGTTTGTATGCCTTTTACTTTATGAATATATTAAGTAAATTTTTATATTCAGTCATTATGTCACGGGAGCTGTTTTTCTCTTGAAAGGCCCCATATCATTCAAATTAGCCAATTTCTTTTTGGACAGACTTTTCTCCCTTTGAGCTTCAGTTTGGGTTGCACTTTTCGAATCTAGCTTGATTTGGCTACCTGACTGGGAGTGGAAGGATATGTCAGGCTCCCACTACACAACTGTCTGCCCTGTGATTGCGGCTCTTTCAGGCGTTGTGTAGCTCCCTCAACACGACTGGTCGGGGACAGGCTCCCACTACAAAATCAGTCAGCCTTGCCGGGGCTTCCAAGCTGCTCCCGAGCTTGGCAGCTCTGAAACACGTGAGAAGTGACACTGGAAGTGACGGGAGGTTTGGGGGTTTTTCCTACCAAAAAAAAAAAAATAGCGCTACAAGTGCGTTCATATGCAGTGAAAGAACACGGCCGAAAAAGAAAAAATATGGAAAAGAGTACTTGAGAAGAAGGATTGCCTGTTCTGCAGAGGGATGAAGTGTCATATAAAGACAATGGCACTCCTGTCAGTTAACCATTCTTCGACTTCATGGGTCCAAGCAGCCCGCTGGGGACCTGTTGAAGCCATGCTTGTTGATGTTATGATGCAAAGCCTGTCACACATGCTCACGCAACATGACCTGGGCTCGGGGGAACGCTCAGCGAGCTGTCAGGTCGACTGCCTATCACGGGAGCGTGCTGTGTTATTGCCACGATTTGGGCATTTACTCGAAAATCATGGCAAATTTGTGTAGCGTGAGCCAGGCATTAGACAGATTTCAAAATGAGTCCAGCCCTTCCAGGTCCCTGTCAGACAGCACTACGGACCACACAACTGGAGAGAATGTATAATAGGGGACCTTCCAGCCAGGACAAGATCAACAGTACATGTAATTAATACTTAATACTTATTTAACATGGGAACCAATGGTAGGAACCAAACGTCAGTCAGTGGGGCTGGGGGGCTCCGAGGGGGGGCTGATGTCGACCCCTGTATAAAGGAAGGAACTCAAATTCAAAAAGGGATTATTTGGCCACTGAATCTTTTGTGACACTAGTTTACGTAATGGCACCGATGACTCAAAGGGGAAGATTAAGAGCGAGGGGCAGAGAGTGATCAGAGTGACAGAATTAGGCAGGCAGAACAAGTCCAGAGGGAAAGACAAAATGAGAGCGTCACAGAGACTACAGACCAGACCAGTATGTCTGACGCCTGCTCCATTGTGTGATGGTCTGTTTGGGTGCATGTGTGTGGATGTGGGCATGTATGTGGGCATGTATGTGTGTAGAAAGGGGAGAAGGCACTATGCACGACTATGGATGTCATATACAGATTTCTAGACATGAAGAGATTGTATAATACTACTTTGTTTGCGATATTTATGTAGGATTGCTAAGTTAAAGGCGCATTCCTCAATTGATCATTTTCATACGGGTTAAACGCGTTTCATTTTACGCTTACTCCTCTCTTACCTTTTTTCACCAAGCACATGTTTTTTCAGGTTTCACCAGTTTCATGCGCAGCCCCACCTGCGACGTGTTTAACCCATTGCACCATGAGGTGAACCAGGACATGGATCAGCCTCTGTGTAACTACTTCATCGCCTCCTCTCACAACACGTACCTGACCGGAGATCAGCTCCTGTCCCACTCTAAGACTGACATGTACGCCTGGGTGCTGCAGTCTGGCTGTCGCTGTGTGGAAGGTAGGAGATCAATATACCCTACATATACAGCCATGGAAAAAATTAAGAGACCACTGCATATTCTTGTAAATATAATTATATAAATTAAATAAAATGAAAAAAATAAATAAAGTTAATAAAAATATAAATTAAATATCAAAAATGTAAAAAAGTATGTATTAAATAATTTAAAAAAATATAAATATAAATGTATTAAATATAAATGTGATTGTATAAAGATATTATATTTTTTTTAAATGGCAGTGGTCTCATAATTCTTTCCATGGCTGTATATGGAACTGTTCTCCTCAAAGGCATGTTGAGCCCCCCCCCAGATAAACACTCACTCCTGAGATAGGAGATGCGATGTCGACTCCAAACATAGCGTACACACACACACACACACACACACGCACAACTATAAATGTATTCATGCATTCCTGCCTCTTCTTTCTCTGCAGTGGATTGTTGGGACGGGCCTGAGGGAGAGCCGATGGTTCAACATGGCTACACGCTAACCTCTAAGATCACCTTCAAGTCTGTCATTGAAACCATCAACAAATACGCCTTCATAAATAACAAGTGAGTCTCTATGGCGTCTCCTTGGGTGTTTGTGTGGATTTAACGGTCATGCTATAGGTATAACATTCCAACCGCAAACAACATTGAATATGTTTCTAGTGTTTTTTTTAACATGGAAATTTATATTTTGTTTTTTTGTCTTTGCTAAATAAGCAAGAAACAACTCCTTCCTTTATACGAAAAAAAATGATAAAAACCAAAAATATAAACATAACAAAAATATTGTTATGCTGTTGCATAAAAATGTGACCACATTTTAAAAGCATTTTACCATGTAATAGCTTTGCAATAATTGCTATGTGACCATTATTCCTAACATTACAGCTATTTGGTATTGAGAATGGAATAGTTGTTTAGATATATCGCCGGTACAACAACTACACTGACATGTTTGTTTGAGAGAGAGAGAAAGTGATTCCTGTAGTAATTAGTACCTATTACTGAGCGTCAGGGGCCCAGAGGATTTGCTTCTCTCTGTTGGCTTCAGTGGTACCCAAACAAATGGAGCAGCTGTTGCTGCCACACTGGCTGCATTAGACATCTATTCCTTAAAAGGCCTATGGGAGAAAGTGTTTTAAGTCAGACACAATTAGTAATAGCACTCCCGGTTTTTCATTAAAGGAGAATTACGTGGCCCTGGCACAGTCTGTACATAAGATCTGTTGAATTCTCTTAACAGTTTTCAAGATAATATTGAAGGTAAGCTACTTAAATTGTCTAGTCCCGAGAACTCAAAATGTTTGCACCAGCTCGCAGTTTAGGCTTGAAACCTAACTGTGCACATGGGGAGGAGTAGAGAGGAGTGCTAGACACCAGCCTAGAAGCCTATTCCGTCAAATTTTTTGAAAATAGATCGCAACATTAACTTTAATCTTCAGTCAAGTCACTTAATCCCTGTCTGGAAAACTGGTACCTATGAGTTTCAAACCAGCAACAACAACAATTTTACAACATCACAACGTCTTTGTAATGCTGGTTTCAACCACCAAGGAGTGCAACTTTCATTTTTCTAACACTGGACCCCTTCTAGCATATACATGCTGGTACATATAGGCCAAAAGGGGGATGTAACCCATGTGGAAATATATGGAAAACCCCATTCATACATGAATTCCATTGATGTATGAATAGAATTCATGTTTAAATTCATGAAAGTGGAAAAGCTACATGCAAAAAGACAAGCTCATTTTCTGTTGCTGTGTAATTACTTGGCTAATTAATGATTTGAGCGAATTCTGAGAGCGAGGATAAATGATTGATTTGCAGACTGCTGTCTCATTTTCGCTCTGGTCTCTCTTTGTCTCTGCCTCTTTCTGTCTCCATTTGTCTTTCCTGCGCCTCCGTTCTCACCTTTCCATTCAGCTGATGTTTTATCACCAGTGCCACCTGTTAATGTAAATGAATGGCTTCTTGGCTGCATTAGATTGCAGTGTCTCCACGCTCACACAATATAGCACCCAAATTGAACAGCTAATTCAGCCCGCTCACACTTCACCTGGGAGGGTGCAGGGAGCGACCACAGGCTGTGTCGGCATGGCGACGTGTGACAGTGCACTTGACGCTGTCTGTCACTACTTAACTGTTGAGCAGAAATTTGCATCTCCAAAATGGCAGCTTCTCAGGCTTGAATATATATGCAACGGATTTTGACGTTGTTTCCTAGCCTAATACTAATATGGAGTATAATAATTGGGTTCAGGACCACTCCAAACAACAATATCTTTGTTAACCGACTGAAAGCATACAGTTTGGTGGTTCTGTTCTAGAGAAAACTCCCTGCCCATCCACGCAAGACTGCGAGGAAGCAGCAACCATGAAATATAGCTCCACCACTGTACAATACAACATGTGGATGCTGGTGGGTGTTAGTCAGCAGCCTTATTGGGTCCCATTTTATGGATTTGACAGTGTCATAGTCATCTGAGCCATCAGCCGCCATCAGCTTGACTACGTGTTCAGCCTGAACTAATGCGATGCTTGATTTATGAGTTGTTTTTTTTTAGCTGTAATACTGTGTCTCTGATTGCTTTTAGCAGGGGTGTGTGTGTGTGTGTTGGGGAGGGGGGGGGAAAGCTATAATCCAGGGAGCATAGGTGAATAACAGGCTGTCTCGCCTTGAGACTGAGCTGTCAGTCTAACACACCTGACATTTCAGCTGTGCTGCCGTCTAGATGCATGCAGACAGTCATTCCACCTTCGTTAACAAATATTAAAAACACTTTGAAAACACACAAGCACGCATAAACAGGAAAGTAAGCTGGCGAGCTCAAAAATCCTACCGAGACACTGAGGAGGTGCGTTACGTCCTACGGTCTAGGGGTAACCGGGACGCAACATAACGTGGCTTCCCACTCTTCCCACTTCAAAGCAACACCAGGACCAACGGATTGCAAAGTAGCACTTTTATTTTTCCTTCAGAGAGGAGCAATGCCCAAAACAACAAACAAAACAACTCGAGGTCACCTAACACTCATTTAAACTAAAACAAAATGTAAAGTAAATACAAAGCTCTAAACTAGGCTTCTAACATAAAAACAGGAGAAAAAAAAAAGGGCTTCTCCCTCCTACTAATTGCTACTAGCAGTACAGCAAAACAAGTTATTTTCTTACAGTCCAACAAGGCAAACGAATCACATCAAAGCGTCCAAAACTCACAGTTTTACAATCATACGACCTTAGACCAGCACAGGCATAGGTTAGGAGTGGCAGAGAGAAGCACAGTGGGTTCTTGGACGATTGGGCTTAAAATGGCTACCGTCCTCGAGGCGACCAATCCGAACGAAGCAATCAGCCCGGCTGGACCAATCCGGTGTCTCCAGCTGTTCTCCATCACCTGTGCAAAGAACAGCTGATACAGAAAAATCACAACATATGACCCCAGGGTCATAACAGGTGTCACTTGGTTCACTTATTACATTCCCTCTGTTTTATGGCCCTTTTAATTACAATGAGGTCATTTAGCAGACGCTTTTATCCAAAGTGACTCACAATTACATGATGCTATTACATGGAGCAGATAGGGGTTAGGCATCTTGCTCAAGGATGCTTACAGGTAGACCAACTCTGGGGCTTGAACCCATGACCTTCTGGCTGTCCAACACCTAGACCACTAGACTATCCTGCCCCCCAGCCGGGGCTGGGGCCATCGAAAGTAGGAAAAGGAAATATACTGAATGTACTGAGGTGATTTATGGGTCTAGCTGGAGATGCTGTCCAAATGGGATTTCCACCTGCTGTAGTGTACTGTGTGAAAATGTAAAACCTACATCTTCACTTTACGTGGCTGGGGAAATGAGGGTGTGCTATTCTATTATTCTTTTTTGCCCAGGTATCCAGTCATTCTATCGATAGAGAACCACTGTAGCATCCAGCAGCAGAAGAAGATAGCTCAGTACCTCCGAGAGATCCTGGGAGATAAACTGGACCTGGGAGGCGCGCTGAACCGAGACTCCAAGTCACTGCCCAGCCCCCACAATCTGCAGGGAAAGATACTTATAAAAGTAAGAATGCATTGTCCAATGTATGCACGCATGTAGCCCGTGTAAACATCTCTTTCTATAGCCAGTATACAGTGTAAACATGAGGCAGGCTGTTCTGCACTCAGCACACACTCGATAGTTATAGAGTGCTCTAATGCTGAAGAATAATTTGATCAGTCTGCATCACATAATATCTCCATTTCCCACCTCTAATTTAGTTGGACAGAAGAAAGAGGAGTGCTCATTATCTCGCCATATTCTCAGCGTTGCGCCTAATCTGTTTGGCTGTGAGAGGCAGAGAGGATGGGGGTACTGCCAATAGAGGACAATTATTATAATTATTATGAATAAACAAAAGACAATAATAAACAGAAAGGAAAGACTAAGGATTACTACTGAAGAGGGGGAGATCACTTATCAGTCTAGATGAAAATCACTTATCAGTCTGCAGTGTTGCGAAGGAGCTGCTTTGTTGCATTGGAGAGGGGCTATTCAATGTGTTCCTCCCAAGCTGCTACAAAAGAGCAGCATCGGCTCCTTCTCTCTTCTGTCACAGCAGTTCTCCTTCACCCCCACCCCTCTCGTCCAGAGCTTTTCTCCTCTTGTCACCTCCCTGCGGGGCGAGAGAATGAGGCTGGGGGCGCCAAAGAATCAAAACACGGGTGATTGGCAGGAGGCGATAGATGGAGGAAGGAGAAGAGGTGTGGCAGGGGGTGTGCAGGGGGGTTGAGGGCCTCTGCGAGAGATGTTAGTGCTTCAAATGGAGTGTGGGGTACTGGGGAAGGAGAAGCTAGCACGCGCACACACACACACCTTAGAAAGGCCTGCTAATGGGCTGTCTCTCTGCTCAGAGAATCTGTGACTAACTGTGTGTGTGTGTGTGTGTGTCGCCTTATCATTATCAGCTTTTACTTAGTCACCCACTCACTGAAGTCTGAAGGAAATGGTTGTCTGTGTTTGTTTCCGTGTGTGTGTGTGTGTGTGTGTGTTTACTGGCTTTAGTAGTGTTGTTTATGGACTAGCAGCATATTGTATGGGGGCGTTGTGATATACAGTATCTGTGCTTTGCGTGACTGAGGAGGAGGATGTCAACAAGCATGGGATTTTGTTGAATTGTGTCGAAGACATGCTACGCTCTAATATGCTTCATGTGTATTCTCCACCTCTATTTCTTTCTCCCCTCTCCTCTCTCTGTCTGTTCTCCCTTCCTCTATTTTTGTCCAGGGGAAACGTCTGCCTGCGTATCTGTCTGCAGACGCCGAGGAAGGGGAGGTTTCAGACGACGACAGTGCCGATGAAATTGAGGATGACTTCAAGCTAAAAAACAGTAATGTAGGTTGCAACACATTAATTATACACAGACACACACAGCCATGAAAAGTCATAGACACAAGGCGCTAGTCTACAAAATATACACACACGCAAACACACTTGTGCACGTAAATGGTGGTAATACACATAGTCAGACAGGATATATCAACTTCAACCTTTGTTGCTGAAGTTTTCAATTACATTTAATAAAATGCCCACATTTATAGTGTTTATGGTTGGGTTTTATGTCTGTATGTTTATAATATTTAGTTTTTTCAGTTTCAAGCTGTTTTTTTTCTCTCTCTCTCTCTCTCTCTCTCTCTCTCTCTCTCTCTCTCTGTCTCTCTCTTCTTTCTTTGTGTTATTCTGTCTGCTAAACATGATAGCATTCTCAAACACTGACGAATAACCACAAACCATGAACCACCTTTGGAACCGCACACAAACCCTGCTGGCTTCAAATCAAATCCCACTGAGATGTTGCAATTGTTTTCCTTCTACTCTGCTTTTCTCTCATCTTTTGTTGTCTGTGTAAATAATAAATATTACTTTTGCTAAACTCTGAACTCTTGCCTAAAAAGTCCACATGCTAGCGTTTGGGATAAAAAGAATCCTATGGTATGTGATAAACCGGTAACTATCAACTTCCTTATTTGATTCGAAAACATACAGTACCTCTCATTATTACTTGTACTTTGGCCTGTTGCCAGTTGTGGTGTTTTTGTTGGAATGAAATGCCGAGCTGACGCTCGTCTTCAGCTCGGGCCAAGTTTGTTTGCTTCGTTCGGCTGCGCCTGCACTCTCCACATAACCACTCGTGACACAGCCTGAAAATCGAATTGTAGTATTTGTATTGTACTGTTATAGTGTTTAATTTAAGATATGTTTTCATTTTTTTATCCGGAACAAATCTTCACTTCAGTCACTCAAAATGGAAGTTTAGGTTAGGATAATGCGATGCTTTTGCTGTCCTAGATGCAATAGCTGCACTAAGTGGGTTCTGCTTTATGCTCGTAATGTTTTATCATTGTAGTGATATCTGGGGCTAATCAATGCTTAATGATCCTTTTTTATGGGGAACCTAAATTTACTATTTATTGTCATTGCCATAGTGTGTAAGAACAGTCAGAGTATAATATTGTGACTTGTTTAATACTGTGTTTGACAAATTCCTAAATCTGCCCATTGACATTTTTATAGCTTATTTAAAGCCACCTTTTGTATTTCAGCAAGCATACAAAACCCCAAGGGGTTCCTAAATCACTTAAACTCCAAATGATTAGACGGTGTAGTTAAAAAGGGTTGAATCTTCCAGAACCATGTAATGTAGACCAGTGTTATTAGGCACAGCAATTAGGTATTGTTGTGCCATTTTGCAGCAGTATTCTTTTTACATATTCACATAATTGATGTTATTTATTTCTATTGTTGCATTGAAGAAAATATTCTTGTATTAGAGAAAATAGAGCTTTAACTACTTGGAAAATGAGGGTGTTACAGAAGACAACAAAGTTTAAGAACCACGGTTGTAAACAATGCACCCAGATGGCAGTGAACAGTTGCCATTTTAGAGGCTTGGTGGCCCGTTTCCACCTTTCCCGCGGAGGACAGGTTTATGCATTGGGCTAATTAAACCAGTGAGAGCTATAAATATTAGTAGCACTGTCTGCTCTCTCAACAGTCACTGCCAACATCTCATTAATAGCACACTTCGCACACTACTGACAGATGGCCTGTCAAAGAAAGATAGCGGAACCATTTTCTATTTATACAGTCTTGAATGTTTCCATCCCAATGTTTACAGAAGTTCCTATCACTTTCTTTTCTCGTAATTCCCCGCTTGTGTGATTTCCCCCCCCTTCCATGCCTGCACACAGAGTAATGGCCATCACCAGGTGGAGTCTCACATCAGGAAGAAACTGGACTCTCTGCTGAAGGAGTCACAGATCGGGGACAAGGAGGATACAGACAGCTTCAGCATCCGAGCCTTGCTGCGGGCCACTCACCAGGGAATACAGAAGAACTTGCGGCAGGTACGTGCGTACGGCCTCAGCAGGCAGAGTGTGCTATAACACATGGCTCTCAAGCGCGCTGACGCATGACCCACCAAAAGATGTGGCTTCTAGCTCGTTATGTGCACACACAAACACTGGCCAAGGTAATAGTCATGGTTATGGTGGTCGACTCCCACCCGAGATATCGTGAGTTTGATCCCCAAAAAGCCCTAGAACAAGATGCCTGACCCCTACCTGCTCCTTAATACTTGTCATCACCGTAAGTCGGTTAAGAAATAAATAAAAAAAGCGTCTGCTAAATGACCTAATTGTAATTGTAGGCATTTACGTACAATTACGTAGTAAAGATAACCAAACTAGATCATCTCAACAAACACAGAGTATTCTGCGGAGGGTTGTAGGGGATCACCGTCTATCTTAATCTTCTTCATCTGCATCTGTGAAAACGTCTGCAGAGCAAGTTAATATTTCATTTCCCTGCCAGCTTCCAGTACTATTCTTAGAACCACTGGTTTCCTGTCTTCCATTTTGATGCAACAGCAGGCGTTGTGCATTGGGGGTTGGGACTGGGGATTGCCCCTCTGCTGTGTAGGTGATCCCCATTGTATAAGCCTCTCTCTCTCTCTCTCTGTCTTGCTTTTTGCCACGCTGTCTCTTCTGTCCATTGCTATTGCGCTCCACTGTAGACTATGTGACTATGTCTCTCCACCATCTCTCTCTCTCTCTCTCCACCATCTCTTTATTTTTTTATTTGAACTCCCCCACTCCCTCTCTGATCTTCAAATGTGCCTCTTTATTGGTTGATGACTGTTGCAGCCCCTCCAGCTATAGTGAGCTCTTAGGTTTGAGTGACTCACTGGATGCTAATGTGGTTGTTATAGATACAAGTATCACACACGCGCACACACGCCAACACACTGAATTCCTAACCAAATCCTCCCTTCTCTAGAGTTCAAAGGGGGTTCTGAGGAAATCGCAGAGCCGATCATTTATAACAACGTTCAAGCAGAAGGTAAGGCATTATGTACACACAAGAGAGTGTCATTTCATTCATGAATGATTTGGCCGTTTTATTTTCTTAACTTTCCCTCGACCCATTGCTTCATTACCACAGGCATCAGTTTGTCAACCTGTGATTCTTGCCTGCATTTTCCATCTAATCAATGCACGGAATGGACATGTATTGACCATGAAAGTGACCATGTAACATACACTGACCATGTAAACATGGTTGGTGTATGTGTATTGATGCAGTAACAATCATAGTGTTCGTGTTCGAGGCTAGTTTTACATGGGATAAAACCCCTTTTTAAATAACACATTGGAATTGCAAATATCTAGGTATGTTGTAGAATCCTAATTTGAAATCGTAACACCTCATTTCCTATTCTGCACAGCAAATCCTTTGAAATGAATGTGTTGTGTGTTGTTTAGTTAAACTGCAGATAAAATTTTAGATTTCACTTTACAAAGCCTTGATGAGAGCCTCTCGAAGGCATAAAATGAGCAGGTGTTTGTCTCTTAGAATGCTGCTAATGGGGTAGAGGGGAGTGCAGAGGGCTATGCAGTCAGATTATTTGAAATATGGTCTGCTTTGCTTTGCTTTGTTTATCCTCCAATCAGCACCACTACTTTTTCTGTCGATCTACAGTATTTGAAAGACTGCCCTCACTCATATGATTGGATGATCGGCAAACCACTAATAACATCTTCACAGGATAAGCCAAGCAGACAACAAAACAAACAAATTACATCGATTTTACTGACAGCAAATAAATATATCGATTTGGACTGTTCCGCAGAAATGTCACAGTCTGAATAAATTAAAAGAGCAAGATTTTACAATGGTGCTCTCCTAAACATCCCTGCCTCCTAGTCTCCACTCAACATCTTTCATCTCCTCATCTTATACTCCTCTGATTACTCGCTTCAACACATCCACTCATCATTCCTTCATTCTTCCCCTTTTCTATGTTGTCCTCCCACACACTGTATGTACGTGTGTGTGTGTGTGTGTGTGTCACGGTGGCAAGCAACATGCACACTGTAATTATAGCAACCCTCGTCCTCTCTTCAACTCCACTTTACTTCAATAGACATTTAGTGCTTGCTTTAACAAAAATGCACAATCCATCAAACATGCACTCTGTGAAATAACAACAGGGAGCTAAAACACACACGCGCGCGCGCGCACACTCAAACACAGTCACACAAAAACCCACCATAGAGCTTTTTTACGCTTCCAGTTTGCATGTGAGCCGAATACACAAATGGGTTGGAAGTGTTGGGAGAGTGACTAACAGGTATTATAGGCAAATATAATGTAACTATCAGCCATGTTTAGTCAAGGTTGTAATAATGCTTTTCTGTTATCAATGAATGCCAATGAAATGGTTTGTGGGTCTGTCCAGAGGCACTCCAAGTCCAGACTGACGTGTCAGAGTGTGGAGAAGGAGGAGGATGTTCCGGAGAGTTCTGGGAGGGAGGCTGGAGGACAGTTCACCAGGTGACCCGAAATCTGCTTCACTTCACACACACACACGCACGCACGCACTCACACGCACGCACGCGCGCACTCACGC